>JAJOZX010011515.1:0-57500 GCA_023014485.1 Bathynomus jamesi
ACGAAGTTGCTAAAAAAATTTTTATCATACTGATTTTCACATTATATTTATTAATAAAACGTCTTTAGGTAGCTTTTTCTCAGCGAAGGATCGAACTCCTGATTCGTTGCGTAGCGGTGTTGTATATTTATTTACTTGCCCAAGATGTCTCCTTGGTACTTATATTGGCAGCACCGTGCGCTCTCTCAGGGCTATATTTTATTCGCATATGGGAATAAGTTGCCGAACAGGTAAAATTTTAAATAAAAAAAGAAGCCTCTAGTATCCGGGAACATAGTATTAAATGTAAAACTGATGTCACTTTAGATAATTTTAAAATTCTCTGGTATAACTCTTGTTCCAACTCACTTAGAATTTTGGAATCTCTCTATATAAAAACATTGACCCCTTCTCTAAATGTTGATTCCTCAGCTGTCCCTTTAAATTTTTTATAATTCCCCCTTCCCAATTTATAACTCTCCAACCACCCAACCCATAGTATGTTTCCATGTGTTTTGTTTTAAATTACTTGTGCCTCGGAACCAGCAATGTAGGGTTAGTAATGTTATTCCATTGTATTAATTTCAAATTTACTATAATGTAATTTAAAAATAGCTTTTTAAATTTCTTGTAATTTTAATGTAAATTTAATAACTTTGAATTTAACCTTCTTTTAGTCTTTTTAAATTTTGTTTTTAAGAATTGGTCTTATTGAAACTATTTTGTCTTGTTTTAATTGTTTATTGATTTTAATTTCATATTATTATTTAGCCTGAAGAGCATATTGCTCGAAACGTTGCATTAAAGAAGACTTTTCATGGCATTTACATTCTCCTTGTCATTGGATTTCTCTTGAATATTATATATATATATATATATATATATATATATATATATAACTGGGCTGGTGGATCGTATAGGGAGAACTTTGGAAAAAGTAGATCCCATCTCGGTGAAGTCTGGCCACCCTTGACTTACAGTAAAGATGGATGAAGAACTTAATTTAATAAAGTTGCACAATATATTGTAGAGCGAAGAAGATGCAGTACATATTTTACAGGAGTGGAATATAATACCAAATGAGAATGAATGTAGAAGAAAACATAAAATGGTGATCAAAATCGTACATAATAATTATAATTGTATATAGGGATGCCAAAAAAATGGATGTTATAAAACAGTTTCGGTTCGCAATGGAACATTGTTCGAAGACACCCATATCCCATTATCTAATTCAAGGTTATGTTTATTTATTGGTGGGCAAAAGAATACACCAACATAAAATTTTGTGATCATGAACGCGGAATTAAAATCGACGCAGTAATAGACTATAATAACTGTTTAAGGGAGGTAAGTTACATTATCCTAACCTAAATTAATGTAACTTAACCTAACTTATAATATGCATTCTTTCAAGTTTGTGCTGATACAATATTGAAAACCCGTAAAAGAAGATGTCAAACGACATTTCAAACTTCTTTAAATGGTTTTGGTTAATTTCTGCATTTAAGAAAGTTCTAAAATGAATTTTGTGCATAAAATTATCTAAAAAGAAAACATATCTTCTTATTAAAAATCAGCAGTGAACGAAACCGAGAAGAACCGGCCCTAACTTCTAAGACACTCGAGTCATTGATAATTTAATAAAGCGAATGACGAACGCTGGTGAGCTCGCCGCCATTATATGATATAAGTGGAAGGAAATGATGGCACACCCTCCCAACTTTCCTGAACAAATGTGAATAATCTCGTCCCGTTTAAGGATTGTTCATGGAATAATTATGATTTTGTTTTCATTATATCTTTTCAAAAGGTTTGTCGCAACTTTTCAAATAATATATAATTTATATGTAAAAGAAGTATATTAAATAAACAATTAGGTCCTACTGAAAAATTATGCCTTCCTATAACTTAGTCAGCGACCCATTTTTTTTTATATTGCATGTTCTGTCCTGTGCCTTAAACGACATTATACCATTTTGGCTGATGATATAATTTCTATAAAATTACTATTTTTTATGGAATCCTAGTTATATACACAGTATATAATATATTATATATTATATACTATATAACCTTTGGTTAGCTTCCGCCCAAATTGTTCATTCTGACGAAGGTCAAGCTTTTCACTCCACCTTAGACCTACAGTTTAACGTGGAATCCGAACCACGCCCCATCAGCAGCCCAGCGTCTTAACCACTAGGCCACCTAGGGTACCCATTTATCTACCAACCACTTTCTTTATTGTGTGGAAGGATGAACAGCTGGGTTTTGCTGCGCGCCGGCTACCGTCGGGTCTCGAACCCGGGGCCGATGGATTCGTAGTCAGCGACGCTAACCACTACACCACCGAGGCGCATATTATATATATATATATATATATATATATTTGTTTTGTTTTCATAGGTGAGTATAATTTCATTATTAAATACAGATGGTGTATCTAGTTGTGAACTGCCTTTAGGAAGCGTGCACGCTTTACAGGCCGAAATCTACTACTTAGATATTAGATATAATTATAATTATATAATAGATATAATTACAAAATTTTTATGGCTTTTTGTAATAGACTTAAAAGACTAAAGAGAACTTACAGACTAGGACATGTACTTTTATTAGACGCTTAGTACAAAGAATAATGAAATGTGAGGTGAGGTGAAAAGTCAGAGATTTTTAGAAGAAGGATAAAATGAATTTTAGTAAGGAAAAGAAAGGAGTGTCTTCAGTAAGTTTGGAATTTGTTGTTTTAATCGCTTTATGAAAGATGAGAGAGCATTGATTGTTTTTAATTCATTCGGTAGATTGTTTTATAATCCCACCGCTAAATAAATGTAAGAATTTCTACTTCATTGAAGAGTATAGGTTGCCTTTGAGCTATATTCACTCACCATATACTGTGTTCAATGTTCGTGACGTATCTGTTTGTTCATTATATTCTCAATTAATATGGTTGGAGCCGATTGTTTTGTAACTGTGAACATTAGGGAGCACATCTGTATTTCAAATATGCCTTTAAATTTTAATATACGCAGTTGCTTGAAAATTCCTGATGATGAACATAATAATCACTCTTGTCATTTTTCTAATAATTCTCTTCTGGTTTATGATTAAAGGTTGGTGATGTAATCACATGCATGCACTCCCATATGCAGTAATATTGTATGTGAAATGTGGATAAACTAGAGAGAAATACGAGTAGTGTTTTTGGTGTATTTTGGAGAAGGAAATGTAATGTTTGTAATATAAACGAGAATTTCGATAGTTTATGACCTATATTTTCAATATGGTGACGAAAGAATAGTTTGTCATCAAGCACAGCTCCGAATAATTCCCCTTTAGTGACACGCGATATCAAGTGTAAGTCGACATTAATACTGATGTCTGATATTAAGTTAGTTTTTGTGATTAGTAGGAAGTTTATTTTGTTTTTATTTAAGGATAATTTATTGGCTTTAGGCCAGTCGCATACTTTTGCGATGTCTCTACTACTTCGTTAAGGGGTGTGAGATCGCTGTCTGAGTATATCAGGGTGTCGTCACCCGCACATTGGAAGCCTTTCCAGTTATGAGAGTTGTGAAAGTAATTTATTTAACTCAGAAATAATAGGGGGCCCAAAATGCTTCCTTGTGGAACTCCACGTATGTTTTTTAGTTCGATGGTGATGTTGTTAGTATGTTTGATGTATTGGTTTCTATTGTATAGTTATGATTTAAACCAATTTAGAGCAACGTTATTTATGTCATAATGAGATAATTTATGAATAAGTATGTCGTGGGAGATTGTACCAAAGGTTTTTGATAGGTCCATAAGCAGTGTTGGGAGTAACGGCGTTAAGTAACGCCGTTATTCATATACATTTCCAAGTTGAGCACATAAGAAAGTAACGAGTAATACTTTCTTATATGCTCAACTTGGAAATGTATATGAATGAAAATGGCTTCACACTAAACGTGTGCAAACATATTTGAACACAACACTTGTGACACTCAGTGATTCAGCATGTGGACAGACTGTCCTTTAAAAGGACAGACCTGGCAACACTGCCCAACCTTCCCACCTTGGCATTTTGTAATTTTTTATTCACGATTTATTTTAGTGTATTCTGTTCAATAATTTTCGTTTTTGTAATACTAAGTGCAAAGAGCAATTTTATTTTACATTTTTAGTTTTTTACTTAAGATCTATTGATCGCTATTAACATTATTTCAAATGGTAAAATTGTTAAATTGTATTGCTTATTATTTAAGTATAAGTCTAAAATCAGGTGTTGTTTCATTGTATTATATATCTGACCTTAATTAAATATTTGTTCGATATTCAGAAATTCTTTTATAATTGCGATGTAGATATATCATATTTTTTTATCGAGAAATACTATATTTTCTACTTTATTATAAAAGTAACGGTAACTGTAACGCATTACTTTTCCATAGAAGTAACTGTAGCGGTAATGACGTTACTTTCTTTTGCGAGTAACGGTAACGGTAACGCCGTTACTTTAAAAAAGTAATACGCCCAACACATACGGTTGAAATCGCGTCGCTTTTTATGGCCCTCCCAAAACCAAATTGATACTTCGAGATGAAGCTATTTTCCTTGAAATATTTCAAGAGCTGCGTGTACACAAGTTTCTCAAATATTTTTCCTTATGTAGGTAAGATAGATATAGGTCAATAATTCGAAGGTAATGATTTGTCTCCTGATCTGAATATTGGACAAAATCGTGCCTTTTTAAATACTTCAGGAAAAATACCATAAAAGGGAGAGATGAGTTAAATAACATTGATAAAGGGAGAGATAAAGTATCTAAGCAGTATTTAAAGACTGCGTTTGGAATAGAATCGATGTGACATGATTTGTTTTTAAGGGTGGAAATAGCCGTTTTGACATCACTAGGGGAGATAGGAGATAAGGAGAAAATATGAATTGGGGGATTATCAAGATATTCTTTGTAGCTGTGTGTCGAGGACGCTATGAGATCAGCTGTATTTTTTCCTACAGTATCAAGGTACTTATTTAAATGACTGGTTATACAGTATCTAATGGTTCGTTATAAGTGGTAGTATTTATTGGCATATTTATGGGAAAAAAACTTTGTGCTTTCTTCCTATGTAAAGTTTCATTGATAAGTTTCCAGTGTTTCTTAGAATCACCTTTGTATTCCTCAAATTTATTGCTGTAGTACTCTGATTTTACTTTTTAATTAGGGTGTTTAGTTTGTAACTGTAATTGGGGTAAATTCCTTTGGACATTGTGCTTTTTTTGACGTGTTTATAGATTAAATGTTTTTGCCGTATAGCTTATAGGAGAGATTTATGTAACCATGGTTTATTTTGCCATTTATTCTGGGTCGTGTTTATGATAATCAGGATAAAGCTCGTTGAATGAATTGTATAGTATGTCTGAGAACTTAATAAATTTTTTATGTATGTCGTCTGCCCCTTCGAGGACTTCGGATCTATAATCTATTGAGTCTAATTCTGCTTCAGACCTAAATTTTTATTTATTTTCCTGGCTTTTATTTTTACGCGATCTGTCTCCAGGATTTTATGACCCTCATTTAACGCTAAGATAGCCGAAATGGTCAGAGATCCCCAGCAGAAGTACACCAGCTGTATGGTTCAGATGATCTTTATACCATATATGGTCTATTACGGTTGAGTGCTCTATAGGAGTCGTAATACGTGCAGCTATCGTAATAGCTGGGCAGAAGCCATATGTTACCATTCTGTTTATAAGATTTTATGGTCTCTGTGTTTATTACAGTTCGAAATCGGAAGTGAAGTCTTCCAGGAAGATTGCTTTATGCTGTTTATACTATTATGATTTGAAATAAAGTCAATATCTCCAGGAAATTGATAAAATCTTCATTTGGAGGCCGGTAGATACCAGTTATATTTAAATTAGTATTTTCCAGGGTTATATTTACGACGCATGTTTCAATAGAGCAGGACATTAATGTAAGATCAGTGATTTGCGATTTGCGATTTATGTATGTACAGTAAATTGAAACCCCCTCCTTTTCTGCCGTCACGATATGTCTCTAATATTTACACCCATTCAAAGGGTATAAGTCTTTTATTGTTCCTGTTATGTATGTTTCCGTGAGAACTGTGATAGAGAATTGTGTTTCGATTAATTGTAATGAATTATGTAGCTCTTCAAAGTTAGCCGGTATGCTTCTTATGTTCAGAGGTAGAATCATAATCTTATTATTGAAGTTTAGATGGTCGGAACCTGTCATTTATAGCGCAATAAACACTCTTGGAGACACTATATAACACCTTAAAAAAATCATCATCGCCTGTGTGTTTATTTTGCAACAGTTCTAAAAGGCTTGGAAGGTCTTTCAGGGAAGTATGAGACACAGTTAGGAACTCGACTCAGAGAAGGCAATAAAGTTTTAGGGAAGCTGAAAGGAAAGGAAAATTTGGGCGGGATGTTACAAATGAAGTATACAGTAAGGCACTTTACTGTTTGGAAATCATATATTAATTGGAATCTACCGACAGTATTATGAGCAAATAAAAATGATATTATCATAAAAATAATAGTAGTCTAAGTAATAACAATAAAAGTAATAATAATAGATAGTGATAACTAATGAGAAATGACAGATAGTAATAAAATAATAAAAATGGTAATGATAAATATAAGTAATAATGATTGTAAATACCGTATTTTCCGGCATATAAGGCGCACGAGCATATAAGACGCACCCCAGTTTTGGCAGGCATATTCTTGAAAAAAAATTATAAAATATAATACTTGCCGGTAACCAAAAGCCTACCCATGACCCTGACCTTGGGCATATAAGGCGCAGGGTGATTTTCTGAGACTTTTTTGGGGAAAAAAAGCGCGCCTTATATGCCGGAAAATACGGTAATAAAAATTGACAAATAATAATGAGAGTAAGCAACAAAATTGACAAGTTGCATCAGGCAGGCTCAGTTACAGTTTATGGTAGGTTTTGAATAAATCATTGGGATGGCGGTCAATTTGATCAGATAGAAAATTAAACATTTAGAAGCTCATCAGGCAAATTCAGTTACAGTTTGTGGCGAGCCACTCTTAAAATTTCAGTAAGTAGAACAGCAGTAAAGTAATGATAATAGCAATAAATATAACAACCATAGCCACAGTGGCGGAAATAAAGATAATACAATATACTCGTATTATTATCATCAATTACACTGGTCAACAACAATTTTGTCACAAGGGTTTTGATGGGTGTTCTAAGTGTACTTTTTCATGCTGAATCTAAATATGAAATCAGATTTTTTCTATCAATCAGGCTTAGTTTACTTGTGACGCTATGTTCATTTTTTCCTCATTTAGCATGATCACCGGATAAAAAAATAATAACATATTATATATAATTAAGTATATAAGATATTATAATATAAAACATTATAAAATAATAAATATAATAATATATTATATTAATTAATATAACTATAATAAAATATATTAATATTAATATATATGTTGTATTAATTTTTCTGTAAAATTAGTACAATTTATTCCTTTGGGGAAAAGTTCTGATAATGCTGGCAGGATAAATTTGGTCGGAGCAGCAGACTGTGCAAGTTGAAACATGTTTGTACCTGTTCAGACATGAGCCTAGTTTCTGTGTGTAGAGCAGCTCCAAGTCAGTCTGCTTGTAAATGTCACAGTGTTAACAGCTAGTGTCTGTTGCTTCTTGTTAATTTTACACCAGTGTTGTATTCATATAGATGTTTTGTAATGCCGCGGAACTGTCTGAATCATCCTAATTCCTTTTGTTATGTATGTGGTGATCTAACTTTAAAATCCCAGAAACGTAACTTTACACCATTAGTAAAAAAATGCTATGAACTTTATTTCGGATGTAAAGTAGGCGATCAGGACAAGAGTTGGGCCCCTCACATTTGTTGTGTGACATGTGTAAGACTACTTACAGGATGGCTAAACGGTTCACGTCACATGCCATTTGCTATTCCAATGATTTGGAGGGAACCCAAAGATCACACAACACACTGCTATTTCTGCCTGGTAAATACAAAGGGGATCACTTCAAAAACAAAGAGCCTTATGAAATACCCTAATCTACCGTCTGCAATGAGACCAGTTCCCCACAGTGCTCAACTTCCAGTACCAAATCCTCCTGAACATGTAAGTTTAAGTGATGAGGAATCAAACGTAGCTGTAGCATATCACGAGGAAAAAGATGAAGACATTTCTGATCCAACATTCCAGGCTACCTGTTCCTCCAATGAACCACATTTACTGTCACAAGGAGATCTAAATGACCTAGTTCGTGATTTGAAATTATCTAAGAAGCATGCTGAACTTTTAGGTTCAAGATTAAAGGGTTTGAATCTACTGCAACGTGACACTAAAGTTTGTTTTTTCCGCAGCCGCCATAATGAATTCAAAGAATGGTTCTCCCATGAAGATGGACTTGTGTTTTGTAAAGATGTTAATTCAGTCATGGGGGCTCTGGGTCATGAACATAACGTGGATGAGTGGCGATTGTTCATTGACTCCTCAAAAGTCAGCTTGAAAGCAGTCCTTCTTCACAACGGAAATAAATTTCCTTCTGTACCTATTGCACATGCTGCAAACATGAAAGAGTCATACGACAACATGAAGTTGCTTTTAGAAAAGTTTCAATATCAGAAATATAAGTGGAATATCTGTGGAGATCTGAAGGTCATTGCACTTTTGCTAGGGTTGCAGCTGGGTTACACCAAGTACTGTTGTTTTTTATGTGAGTGGGACAGTAGGGACAAGCAAAACCACTACGTTAAGAAGGATTGGCCAAAACGCACCTCACTTGTTCCAGGCAAGAAAAATGTTGTGAATAGTTCACTTGTTGACCCTGAGAAAGTGTACCTTCCTCCTTTGCATATCATGAAAAACTTTGTTAAAGCGATGGATAAAGCGCAAACAGGATTCACATACTTGAGAAATAAGTTTCCCCGGATTAGTGATGCCAAGATTAAAGAAGGCATTTTTGTAGGCCCTCAGATCAGAGAATTGTTAAGAGATGAGAGATTTGAAGGAGAGTTGAATGAAGTTGAGAAAGCTGCGTGGCAGAGTTTCAAAAGTGTCTGCACAAATTTTTTGGGAAATCACAAGGCCGAAAACTATCCTGAAATAGTAGGAGATCTTCTTAAGTCTTACCAAGCAATGGGGTACAATATGTCATTAAAGGTTCATTTCTTGGACTCTCACTTGGACTTTTTTCCGGAAAACCTGGGTGCGGTAAGCGACGAACATGGTGAGCGTTTTCATCAGGATATTTCTGCCATGGAAAACCGTTACCAAGGCAAATGGAGCCCCAGTATGCTGGCTGACTAGTGCTGGACTCTTAAGAGAGACATGCCTGAGGCAAAGCACAGCAGAAAATCAAAACAAGCTACTTTTTAAACTACAGGTATGTCTTTTCGATCATATTTTAATAAGTATGTAACTATATGGGTTTTTAAAAATTAAATTGCATGTCACACAAAAACCAGACCTGATAGAGAAATTTTACAAACTTATTTGGATTCAGCACAGAAAATACTATAAGAATAAGGTATTTTCATTCTTGGGACACGAAAAAAATTTTTTTTTTTGCCCAGTGTTATTAATCAATACTTAATTAATATCACCAGTCAATCAGTATTAACCAATTAATAATACAATATACTCGTTTTCTTATCATCAAGTTATTTATTATTTTTTCATTAATTTTTATAGATACACCAACTATAGCAGCAATGGGACAAATAGAGACAATCGTAAATACTAAGGGGTTCTTACTTTAAAGTATATACAGTAGTGATAAACACTAGAATACACTTGTATGATTGTCATCAATTATATCACTGTTGAACAACAGTTGCAGTTGTGACTTAGAAGTCATTCAGTCTGCCGCAAGCTGCGTCATGTTGCGGGTCTGTTCATGTGCAGTAAAGTTTGTTTTTATAGTTTTTTTCTATTTACCTAATCATTTAATTGTGCACGTGTTACACAAAAAGGCACCTTGAAGGAAAATAGGATAATTTGAAATGTCGCGTAAATGTGTGAACAATCTTAACAGTTTCTGTTATGTGTGCCGTGATTACGTGATAAAAGATCACAAAAGAAACATTACTCCCTTAATTATAAAAGCTTATGAACTCTACTTCGACTGCGAAATCGGGATCAAGATAAAGTTTGGGCTCTGTGAGCTTCAGGATTTGGTTAAAAGGACAAGTACCTCTATGCCCTTTGCAGTTCCCATGATTTGGAGAGAGAAAAAAGATCACTACAAAGATTGTAAATTTTTTAAACAAAGGTCAGTAGTTTCTCCTCGAAAACTAAGAAGAAAATTGAATACCTGTATCTGCCTTCCGCAATGCGACCAGTAGTACATTGTGAAACTCTACCAGTTCCTAAGCCCCCTGGAACTTAGATGATGATAATGAACCTGCTGAAAATGAGCCTATGGAAGTGTCAGATAAGGATGAAGAGTATCGACAAACTCCAAAAAAAAAGAGTCTCACT
This sequence comes from Bathynomus jamesi, assembly GCA_023014485.1. NCBI lineage: Eukaryota > Metazoa > Arthropoda > Malacostraca > Isopoda > Cirolanidae > Bathynomus > Bathynomus jamesi. The sequence continues at coordinate 10,498 of JAJOZX010011515.1, forward strand.
TCATAACCTGAGCTTAATGATCTGATTCGAGATTTGAAATTATCGAAAAAGCAAGCAGAACTGTTAGGGTCCAGGTTACAAGGATAGAACTTATTTGCAAACGATACCAGCATATCCGTTTTACACAAACGCCAAAAAAATATATCACAATTCTTTTCTCTGACTGGTGATCTTTCTTTTTGTAATAACATTGATAGTTTGATGATCGTCCTAGGACATGAGCATAAACCTTTAGAATGGCGACTTTTCATCGATTCGTCAAAACTTAGTTTGGAAATATTTATCTTTCAGTTCCTATTGGACATGCTGTCCATATGAAAGAGTCGTACGAAAATATGGAAATTTCTCCTAAATAAAATAAGCCAGCAGAAAACCCTCCCTTCGTGCGGTGCGGGTAGCAAAAATATCCCTTCCTGCGGAAGGCTGTTATTACGAATTCGGCGTACTTACGTATTATCGGGACTACCTACGTATTATCGGGACTACCAAACTGTTTATTATATATTTTTTGCTCTCGTCATTTTTGTTTAAACTAACGAAAATATCACAACTTAACCTAACCAATCATCAAGGGCGTACAGTTGACCTAACCGGGCATTCAATTAACCTAACCGGGCATTCAGTTGACCTAACCGGGCATTCAGTTGACCTAACCGGGCATTTCAAGGTCAATCATAAGTACAACTTCATTGATCCCTACGTGGGAGCACACACACAACGCATTGAGAGGATTTGGGGGTCAGCGAAATGGAGGAATAAGAAGCACCGTGGGACTGCCCGCCCTCACTTGGAGTCCTATCTAGTGGAGTTTATTTGGTGTCAAAATCTTTAAGGAATATTGGCCACCTGAAATTGATTATTGAATGTTTATCATACTTATCTTATGTCAAGGCCGTAGCCAGAGCTTAAAAACAGACGAGGCGAAAATAGCCCTACTAGGGGGTCCGGGGCCATGCTCCTTCAGAAGATTTTTTTAATCCTAGCAAAAAATCATGCACTTTGAGCGTACGGTAACTGAGAGTGAATTGGACAATAATAACTTCACTTAAATGTTGCTACTCTATGTTTTTATTCATGTTATTTGTGGTTTGAGTGCATTCCATTGATATGACCAGAAACCAGTTCTTATCATTTGCTACTTGACTGATGGCTGAAGGCCAGTGCCAGACGAGGTGGCCGCCTCGTCTGCCTCAACGTGGCTACGAGTATGGATAATATCATATCATATATTATATCATATATTATATTATCCACAATGAATAAAGTCGCTTAAAACGAAAAATGTGTTTTTCGTAGGTAGTCCCGATAATACTAGATGAAGACAAAGCACTGAATGTTTTTATCAATTACGGCTTTATTCTCTCATCCTTAACTTGCCCGAAATGTGACAGTGAGTGCCTAATACGAAAAGATCAGAAGATATTTAGGTGACATAACCAATCTTAACCTGTTAGGTTAATTGAATGGCCGGTTAGGTCAACTGTACGCCCTTGATGATTGGTTAGGTTAAGTTGTGATATTTTCGTTAGTTTAAACGAAAATGACGTTTGGTAGTCCCGATAATACATAAGTACCAATTCGGGTAATACAGTTCCTGTACAGTCAGACATAATCTAAATTTTTTTTACTTTATTTTTAACGAAAATATCACGACTTAACCAATTGTCAAGGTTAAATTTAATTTTTTTTTACTGTAGTCAAAAAAATAATGATTGAGGTTGTTTAACTCCTTCGCAACATCTAAAGTCATATGACGGAGGGGACCTACAGCTTTACGTGGGATCCGAACCACGGTTTGCTACATAATCTAGACACGGAGGAAGGTCTCCCATCCAACTACTACCCATACCAAATGTCGCTTAACTTCGCTGATCAACGGGAAGCGGTGTTACGACATTGGCTACGACGTAGCCCTGTAGTAAAAAATAATATATATATTTTAACATTAAAATTAACCAACTGGCTAGGTTAATTGAATGCATGGTTAGATCAAATGAATGCCCGGTTAGGTTAATTGAATGCTCGGATAGGTTAATTGAATACCTGGTTAGGTGAACTGTACGTCCATGACGATTGGTTAGGTTAAGTCGTGATATTTTTGTTAGTTTTAATTTTCCCGTAGGTTTAGATTAATTTCGTTAGTTTTAACGAAAATATCACGACTTAACGTACCTAATCGTCAAGGGCATAGAGTTCACCTAACCGGGCATTCAATTAACTTAACCGAGCATTCAATAATTTTCCCGTAGGTTTCGATTAATCTTTAGCAACTTTTACCTAATAATTTTTTCTCTCGAGGAGCCGTTTCAGTGTTTTAGGGTGGAAGAGATACACAGACAGACAGACAGACAGACAGACAGCATATATAGAGATTTTAAAAAAAATCAAACTTTTGTCTAATTAAAAAAAATTATAATTTTGTTTGCTGAATCGTAAATGCAAAGAAAAGCACGCGCTAGAGCTCCGCCAATTTTATGACGTGTCTATGATGTCACTAGTTTTCAATCAATCCGGAATAAAGAGGGACGGACGGACGGACAGGACTCCCTTTTTATAATATAGATTATAAAAGATACAACTGGCACATATGTGGTGATCTCAAAATCATTGGGTTGCTTCTTGGTTTACAGATTGGATATACAAAATATTGATGTTTTCTTTGTGAATGGGACAGCAGAGCAAAGCATTCTCATTATATTGTTAAGAACTGGCCACCTCGTCAGTCTTTCACTCCTGGATGAAAAAATGTTGCGTGCCATAAATTGGTGGATCGTGAAAAAGTTTACTTGTCACCTTTACACATCAAAGTTGGATTGATGAAAAATTTTGCAAAGGCAATGGACAGAGCAGGAGATGGATTCCAGTACTTAAAACAAAAATTTCATCTGATTAGTGATGCCAAAATAAAAGGGAATTTTCGTTGGTCCACAAATAAATGAGTTAATGAAAGATAGTGCTTTTGATGAAGCCCTAAATGATTATGGAAAAACAGTTTGGAATGCTTTTCAAGCAGTGACCCAGAATTTCTTAGGCAACAAAAAATCGCCTAACTATGCAGAATTGGTTGATGAACTTTTCCAAGTTTACAGATCATTGGGATGTAATATGAATTTAAAAATTCATTTTTCGCACTTGCACTTGAATTTTTTCCCGCCAAACCTGGGAGATGTCAGCGATGAACATGGAGAGCGGTTTCATCAGGCCATTTCTGCGATAGGGAAACGATACCAGGGCAAGTGGAGTCCAAACATGCTAGCTGATTACTGCTGGACGCTAATAAGTGAAGCCTGAGATGTCACTTACAAACGAAAATCATAAAAAAAAACATTTTAAGTAAGTAACAAGCCATTTTAATATTGTCTTTGTGTATAGATTATTCTATTATATTCGAATAAAAAAAAGTGATTTTCTCAAAACCTGACGTGATAGCAAAATTTCGTGGTCATTTTCGTAATCAGCGTGTAAAAATCTATAGGAATCATCAGATTTCATTTGAGAAAAAAAGGAAAAGTTCAAATTTGTTGAACAGTGAATTATTAGTAGTGAGATCTATTAGTGTGGCCCTGTGGGTGAACGTTTGAATTAATTGGGACGGGGGGGAGGGGCTACGAAGTTATTTGGATCAAAATTCACTTACATTAGAAAATTATTAGTCATTATCAGATTTTAATGGAACATTCACGCCGGTCGGTGATCTCTTTATATACTGTATATTGTCCCGTTGCGAGTGAAGCACTTCGAGATCTCACCTGGGAATTTCCTCCTGAAATCTTTTATCCTTTTGAAGAAGTTTCTCTTATAACTGGTCAGATACTCGTTAACGAAAATTCTTGATCTCACCTGGATCCCTTCATTCGGGATCACAATCCTGATGGGTCGTGTGGCGTTGTTCTCCTTAGGTCAAACGAGTTTAGAGGTTTCTATGAGGTCTGTTGGTTTAACATTTATTCGAAGATTTCTTCGCAAAGCCTCAGTTGTTTTATGCTTTAGGCCTTCATTTTCGCTTTCAGCAGGTGTTTCTGGCCTACTAATTACACCTCGTACACCTCGTATAGTTTTGTGCGTTGGTCTCTCTTCACACGTAGGTCAAGCTGGTGTCCCTGCCTCTAGGCCTGGTTTGATGGAGGAGTGGGTTGCTCTCTTGCGCTCTCCACCACACATAGCCAGGTACACCTGGCTCATCTGGTACCGTCCTGAGCCAGGTATCTAGTCAAATTTGACCCCTGTCATGTTCCTGAGATCCTTTGGAAGCTGGTTAAAAAGTTTTGGCCCCCTAACAACCAAGCTATTTTCTTTCAGTGTTGAGGAGATCCTTTGTAGGGCCTTTAGTTTGGGAACACTACACATTCTGCTTTTCCTATTTTCCAGTGTTGTTTGGATGGTAACTGGGTTCAATTTGAGGTTTGGTACCAGTTTTTCGATCATTTTCCATGTATGATGCGAAATTCGAAACACAAAATCAGATAGCGATAAATAAAGCAAAAAGAGTCGCCGGACAGGTTCTAAGAACGTTCAAGAGAAGGGACAGGACAGTAATGATTCCCCTGCTAAAAACACTGATTATACCAAAACTTGAATACTGCTCAGTTTTGACGTCCCCATATAAAAAGGAAGAAACTAATAAACTAGAAGAAACGCAAAGGCATTTCACAGCCAAGATTGATGGCTGCAAAGAACTCAACTACTGGGAAAGACTACGTAAACTAAATCTGTACTCACTGGAAAGAAGAAGAGAGGTACATCATAATCTACATATGGAAAATGATCGAAAAACTGGTACCAAACCTAAAACTAAACCCAATTACCATTCAAACAACACTGGAAAATAGGAAAGGCAGAATGTGTAGTGTTCCCAAATTAAAAGCACGACAAGGGACCTCCTCAACCCTGAAGGAAAATAGCTTGGTTGTCAGGGGGCCAAGACTTTTCAACCAGCTTCCTAAGGACCTCAGAAACGTAACGGGGGTCAAAGTTGAAGTCTTCAAGAAAAGACTGGATGCCTGGCTCAGGACAGTACCAGATGAGCCGGGCGTGCCTGGCTATGTACGGTGGAGAGCGCAAGAAAGTAACTCGCTCCTCCACCAGGCCAGACCTAGAGGCGGGGCCACCAGCTTGACCTCCGTGTGAAGAGAGACCAACACACGAAACAACATAAGGTTCATAAGGTATATTATGGTGTACCTCTCCCTTCTTTCCGGGGAGTACAGATTTAGTTTGCGTAGTCTTTCACAGTAGTTGAGGTCTTTGCAGCCATTTATCGGTGTGTAAGATGCATGTGTATGTAAAAATGAACAATGAATAATTCCTATGTTCATATATTTTTATATTCATTCGTGTAATTCTTAGATCCATTTGTATGATTCTTATATTCATTTATATAATTCTTATATCCATTTATATAATTCGTATATTTATATAATCTTTATATAAATCCTTATATTCATTATATTCATACATTACTTATATTTATATAATCTTTATATTCAAATATTCATCTTTACATAAGAACCAAAATCGCATGACGCAAGTTTGGATATATTTTTTTTTATTTGCTTTCTATTTTTTCAGTGTCACAACCATGCGACCTACCATTTCTATGGTTGGGCGTATCAATGTTTGTGCCATTAAAAGTTCGCTGTGGGAAGCGAATGTCCTTTAATTTCATTCCCTTAAAGTACAAACAAGACAATCGACGGTTTAGATCGTTTAATATTTCCATCACAATATTACCCATATCTCCATTTTCCATTTGTTATAGAATTTATGATAATTAATTATTGTTGTCTTGCATCTAACCCTCATCCCTTAATTTTATTAGATTATGCATGCACATTGCATGTGGCATGATTGGAATCCTTGGTTGTACTTCTTTATTCATTTACTTAATTCTTCCTCAAATGTACCCATTTCCTTAATATTTACTGTATACTAGTGTAAATATATGTATTTAATTAATAATTTCACCCTCTCTTTGTACAATGGCTATAAACCTTTCATTACTGTATTTCTCTAATTCGTTTCCTCTAAATTCTCCCAATAATGACTTGTACTGTACGTACGAATTAAATAACTATGGCGTATTAATTGTGAATTGACCTATGGCATAATTTGAATAACTGTGACGTCCCTTCACATTTTCCATACCTTGAATACTGATCATATCTTTAGTATTCAATGTATGGTAAATTCATCCATACGTCCATATCTTATCTTGATCGTTTCTTTTATTAATTGTATTAATTATTCATGCATCTGACCTACCTATTGTCTACCTATTGTCTACTTATGCCCTATCAACCTATCAGTCCATGTTTACTCGAGTCAGTCTCTATTACGCACACAACCTATTGTGTGATTACCGATATGTGTATAATACTTATGCATGATAGTCATGATAGTTGATAGTCATGATTACGTACATGATCATGATTACGTACATGTAAATACGACCACATGTATTCTTTTTATTTTTTTATTTTATATTATTTAATTTCTCGCAATAGACTCGTAAATGCTTATACAAGTGCTCCGATTCCGCTGACAACGGCAAAAGCGAGAGCTTCTGAGGCGAACATCCTCTCTCTTGCTTGCTTCTAATCCGAAAACATTATTGTTTTATATATATATATCGTATGTGCCCATGTACTTTATGTTATACTCTTAACATCCTAATTGTCTATAAATATGAAACACTGTAAGAATATAGTTGACTGTGTTTAATTGTAATTAACTGTAATAATTTAATATGATGTAATTAATGTACTTTAATGAAACTGTAATTAACGATAATAAGCGAATGTGAATTAATTGGTAATTATAATCATTGGTGTAATAAACCAAAATTACAATGTACTCAGTGATGTACTTGGGATTGTACTCAATGTACTACTCCGACATTATGTCGCCATTTAGGAATGTGTACTCGGCGATATTATTATTATTTTTTGTTACTTATTTTTTCGTCTTATTTTGGAATCTTTCAAAATTCTGATATGTGTTTAAATTATGCTTAACGTCCAATAATTGTTTAGATCTCCAGTTAAAGTGGGGAACTTAACCCTCAACTGCACTCCCCCAAAATTTAGACTTATTTAATTCTTGCATTGTAAATTCAATCACTCCTGTCTTAGCAGCCCTTCAGAGAGGAGGTCGGAGCCCTCCTCGAGGAGGCCCAGGGCCTCCGCACTTTTAAATTCCGGCCTGAGCCATGGTCGAAAGAGGTCGAACCTCTCCCCCTGTAAAAGTCTGATCTAACTTAGAGGCTGAGCATTACCTGTACATTTAGCAGTAAATTACAGTAAAAGAAAGTTTTTTTATCTTCTCCTTCGAGCCTTGCTTTCTTCAGAGAACTCAGTCAATAAAGTAGAGAAAAATAATTTCCCGATACGTTATAAAAAGAATCGGGGAACCTTCAGAGAACTTAGTTTTAAAAAGAGAAACATAATTCCCGATACGTTATAAGAAGCATCGGGGAACCGTCAGATAATTTAGTAAGTTTTCACAGAATCCTCCGAACCACTACAGAAGAACTCGGAGAGTAGTATAGAAGAAACTACTGCGAGTAACAAATCCGTTGCTGCCTCCTAACCAGAACCCACGTCGACTTCGAACCAACCAAGGCCATAGACGGAGGGGTTAACATATATGGAGTGAGGAATAGGGAGAGAAGTGTGTGTTTGAGAGCATGCTGGACTACTCACTGGGTAGATGAGACACGGTAAAAGATCAGCTGAGGAGGACAGTGACAGGAGAAACGGGAGTTTTAGCACTACCTATCTTGTCTAACGTGTATGCATGTAAAGCGACCAACTCCCTAAATTGTCAACATTCACAACCAACCAGCTGGGTGAAATAAAAATTAAAGCAGTCGGAAAATAGGAGTGAGTGGTCGTTTAGCTTCAGAAGAGTCTAGTCCTTTTTACATTGTAAAGCTTGCTCTTGATTCTATTTTTATGGTGATTATTAACTGTAAATTAGGATTTACATTTTGTTTATTTATTTAAATCTCAATCTGTGTTCAATCTGTTCAACTCGGATGAGATGAAGTTGACTTCATCCGAGTTAAGGTAAGTTTTTCTTTAATTAATACTACCAACAGGACTACCTTAAAATTTCTGAATATCCAAGATAATAAGATTGAAGCAATGTAAAAGTTATAATTCTGCGTTATTCTTATTGTAGTTAATAAAATGATCGTTGTTCTGAACTTGAAAATTTTTATGTTACCTTACTCTAAGACAAATTTGAAAAAAGTGATGAGTATTTCTAATATGCGAGCATATAGGGTGAAGGGGGGTAATATGAACCTTTTAAGGAAAAGCAGAATGTTTTCATTCACCAGCACACCCAATAAAATTACCACTGGGTGTTCTTATGGTTTGATAGGTCGGTAATATATACACCGATACATGTTCTTCTGTCTGTCAAATAACTTCGGAGCCTTTTCTGTCTTTCCTCCTTCTTCTATTGCATGCGGCCATTGAGCCACTCGTTTCGAGACCATCGCCCTTTTTTTATTTATTCTTAGAATCACCCAATATGGAAGCAAAACTGCCATATTGAATTCAATGTCTAACAAAATGCACCAAACACCCTGCTGAAGAAAGCGATTCTCTGTTTTACAAACTGACAAAATAACAACTATTCTTTTAATCCCCAAATAATCTGGGAAGGTTCTGGAAAATTACTAATATAACAAGAAATCACGAGACTTTCTTTAAATTGCTTTCTTACTTTTACATTCCTGGACGAACAGTTGTGCCTCATTCTCAAGATATGTGACTGGTAGTTCTATAACCTGAGCATAGATGGCACCGCTTCTATCATCTATGGCAAGAAATAGATAGGGTGCTCATATTACTTGCAGTGTACATATTACCCCTATTTACCCTCTATATAATGGGTGTCTCAGAAGTCCCGCACCATAGGCTTTATTCAGATTTACGAGGATTACGAGTCGAAATGGTTTATAAGTGATGTTTAATTACAATATATGTTCGATAATGTTCGAATAATAAAATTAATAGTTTGTACAGTTAATTAAAAAGCTATCTTAAAATAATTAAATTGAATGAAGTTACATTGGCTGTGCTAATGTAGTTTCATTCAATTTAATTATTTTAAGATAGCTTTTTAATTAACTGTACATACAGGGTGGGGCACGGGAACCAAGTGTTTTTGGAATAATCAGGAAAATGATATTTATTTTTGTAAAGAAAATATATTGGTAGAACAACATTCGTAAGAACATAGCATTTCATGTCATAATAATCATGTACCGAAAATTATATCTGGCATATGATGTCCTTGGCCGTCGACGCATTGTTGAAGGCGTTTACGAAAATTGGCCTCCACTCTTCCCAGCAGGTCTCTGTTGATTTGGATGATTTGTTGACGGATCGCTTCCTTCAATGCATCTAATGTACGGGGCTTGTACTCGTAGACACGTGACTTGAGGTACCCCCATAGAAAGAAGTCACATGTGGACAAGTCAGGGGACCGAGGGGGCCATGCAATGTCACCAAATCTCGAAATGAGATGGTTGGGAAACAGGGGGCGAAGAACAGCCATTGACGCTCTGGCGGTGTGTGGCGTGGCCCCATCTTGCTGAAACCACAAATGTCGACGAGCAATACGCCTTCTTCGTAACTCAGGGATGAAAAAGGTGTTCACCATCTCAATGTAACGCCCAGATGTTATGGTAACGGTAATCCCATTTTGTTCGAAGAAATAGGGACCGATGACGCCAAACTTTCCCACCGCGCACCAAACTGTAACCTTAGGGCTATGCAGCGGTTTTTCATGGAGTTGTCGCGGATTTTCAGCAGCCCAATCCGACAGTTTGATTGTTGACGGCCCCATTAAGGTGGAAATGGGCTTCATCACTCATTACCACCATCATGTTTTCATTCTGCTCATAAAGTGCAAGCATTTCCTGTGCAAAATTCAGTCGTTGGGGGCAATCGTTTACATTCAATTCCTGCACCATCGCTAACTTGTATGGGTGAAAATGTAATTCTTCATGCAAAATCCGTCTAACAGTACGATTGCTGATTCCGAGTGCAGCTGAATGTCTCCGAGCAGAGCGGCCTGGCTTTGCAACATCGCTTGTCTGACCCTTTCAACGTTCTCTGGAGTACGCACAGTGCGTTGCGGCCCCTTCGGTTTTGTTTTCATTATTGAGCCTCCTGTTCGAAGATTGTTAACCCAACGTAAGATTGTGTCACGAGCGGGAACAGAGTCATTTCGATGAATGTTGAATCTGCGGCGAAACGCACGCTGAACTGCTGTCACTGACTCGCCACTCCTAACAAAATGATCATACGGGAACATGCGGTGTTCTAACGTCCACTGCTCCATGATGGCACCTGAAAGATAAAGGTGAGTGTTAGTTAAAGTTAAATGCTATGAACCCAGGAATGGAATGCTACCTACCGCACGCCCCTCCCATTCCTAATGGCCGATTACTAGCTATTCAAAAAACACTTGATTCCCGTGCCCCACCCTGTACTATTAATTTTATTATTCGAACATTATCGAACATATATTGTAATTAAACACTTATAAACCATTTCGACTCATAAACCTAGTAAATCTGAATAAAGTCTATGAGACACCCTGTATATATATATATATCTATATATATATATATATATATATATATATATATATATATATATATATATATATATATATATATATATACATATATATATATATATATACAGGGCGTCCCAAAAAAATGTATACACACTTTAACAGCTGATAGCTCAATTGATGTTTCTTTCTTTCCAAGTTAAACCCATTAGAATTAATAATGGCAGTCAGACTAAGCTTTGAACAAAGGAAATTCATTCTAAAATGCTACTGGAAGTGTGAAAACTTTAACAGCTGATAGCTCAATTGATGTTTCTTTCTTTCCAAGTTAAACCCATTAGAATTAATAATGGCAGTCAGACTAAGCTTTGAACAAAGGAAATTCATTCTAAAATGCTACTGGAAGTGTGAAAACTTTAACAGCTGATAGCTCAATTGATGTTTCTTTCTTTCCAAGTTAAACCCATTAGAATTAATAATGGCAGTCAGACTAAGCTTTGAACAAAGGAAATTCATTCTAAAATGCTACTGGAAGTGTGAAAACGCAGTTGAAGTGCAAAGACAGTTTAGGAGGGAGTTTCAAACAGATCCACCAACGCGACTTACCATCACTCGAATTAGAGATAAGTTTGAAGCCGATGGAACTGTTCAGAATGTCCACAAGAAGCGTTCCGGAAGACCACGGACATCGACAAGCCCCACAAAGCAAGAAAGAGTACTGAAAACGTATCACCAAAGTCCAAGAAAATCTGTGCGGCAAGCGAGTCGTGAGGTAGGAATTTCAGAATCGTCTGTCCAACGCATTTTGAAGCGCTGTCAATGGAAAAGTTACATTCCAAGATTAGTCCATGCTATTAATGAAGATGATCCGGACCGAAGAGTGGAGTATTGCGAGTGGTACTTTTTTATGGGGATACTTAAAAGACAAAGTCTACGCTATAAAACCTGCAACAGTCGCTGAATTGAGAGCAGCCATTGAACGAGAATGCACACAAATACCAAACGAAATGTTTCGTGATGTTTGCGATTCCATTGCTTCGCGTTATCAGCAGTGCCTGGACCAGAACGGACGTCAGTTTGAAAACAGGCGTTGACAAAACAATTAAATAATGTCTGTAGATTCTATTACATTTTGAAAATGAAATGTATTTTAATAAACACTGCCTTTATAATTATTTAAAGTGTGTATACATTTTTTTGGGACGCCCTGTATATATATATATAAAGAAAGACATTAAGGCGTTGTATATAGTATATAGCATAGCTTATACACTCAACTCTTTATAAAAATAATTCTTTACAGAAATAATATTTTGACATGTTAACAAATATTGTGTGCTGCTGTGTTTCTACTTAATCTTTCTTCATTTTTAAATTATGTCGGTGGGCGTGCGCGCATGTCCAGTGTTAATGCATACACAGAAGCGCTTCGCATCATTCAAAGGGTCTTTTTTTTGGCGCAATACCACTGGCGTTATTGGGATCCTTATTATGATAAACGACTATAAGATATAAAAGAAGAGCGGTAACAACTACCTCCTACACCAAATGAATTGCCTACGTGATGCAGGTTTCGACGCACACTGAAATTTCTTTATCTGTAAAATGATGCCTGTTGAAGTCCATTACACACATATAAATGATTGGGGTATAACGAATCCTTCACATTTTTATTTTTAATTTATATATATATATATATATATATTATATTAATGTAAAGAACGACACTTGTGTAGAAGAGCGTTCTGCACAAGATGAGAAGGGAGAACGAGCAAATGAAAAATGAGGTACCTCCCAGGAATCGAACCCGGGATCATCCAACTGCCGGTCGGATATGCTAACCACTGCACCAAGGACCCCGATTAGTCAGTACTCGTAATTCTCCTACATGCGAAGGTGCCCCCTCAGGGCATTTGATTTCACTCGTATGTAGGAGAATTACAAGTATTGACTACTCGGGGTCCTTGGTGCAGTGGTTAGCATATCCGACCGGCAATTGGATGATCCCGGGTCCGATTCCTGGAAGGTACCTCATTTTTCATTTGCTCGTTCTCTCTCCTCATCTTGTGCGGAACGCTCTTCTACACAAGCGTCATTCTTTACATTAATTATACTGTGTGTTGTTTGCAGTTAAATTTCATGGCCGTAACTACCTATGAGGTCACCGAGGTCCGGACCTCGGTAATTATTTCCTAAAAAAAAAAAAGAGACTGAACCGTTCTCCGTGTATGAAACGCATATTACCGCTTTTCTTTTGAAAAGAGGGAGCGTCGAGCGTTTTGCGTTTTGTGTTTAGTGTATAGCTTGGGTTGTGTTTGTAGATGTCATTTTGGTCTGAATTTTGCTCGTCCCGCCGCGCTCGAAAAAAATCTGGACCTCACTAATTTCTAAACCCTAGTTACGGCCCTGCAGTTAATATATATATATATATATATATATATATATATATATATATATATATATACAGGGTGTTTCATAACATGTGGGACGCACTTTCAGGATGGATTCACGACCTGAAAACAATGAAAAAAGCTTATATAAACATATACCCGAAATCACTTTGTTTCCGAGTTACAGCCCGTTTTGTGTTCCAGCAATTCTTTTCACAAACTGTTTACAAACACTGCTTGCCGACAATGTTTCTGAGTTTGTACGAAACTTATTTCATGTATGGCCTTGCCGATTGTAATGTTTCGTACACTCTATGACATGTTTCAATATCGTTGAGTGTAGAGCCATCAGTCAGTCAGAGGTGCATCGCGAGGTTTCACTGTTTGTATTCGTAACTTCTTACCGTGAATAAGTGCAATCCAGTGAAAAAAAAACCTTAAAAGTTTTTGTGGTATTCAGTGATAGTGTTCATTTGAAGTGAGAATGGAGGCTTATTCAAACAGGGAAATGGCAGACATGCATCTCATGTATGGACTTGCCGAGTGCAATACGGCCGCAGCAAGACGTTTGTATGCGGAAAGGTTTCCGAATCACCGTCTGCCAGATAAGACCTTTCAGAGAATAGACGAGCGTCTTTGGTGATAGAGGATCATTCAAGAAGCGAGTTTCACATGATGGTAGACCAATCAGCGCCAGAACTGTTGAGTTAGAGGAGCGGGTCCTGAATTGCGTGGAGGAACATCCTGGTGTCAGCACCCGAAGGATAGCAGCAGCAGAGGGTGTAAGATATGCAAGTGTGTGGAGAATTTTACGGGAACAACAGCTTTACCCATATCACATTCAGAGAGTACAAGGCCTGACTGAAGCTGATTTCCCACCACGAGTGCTTTTTGTACTTGGTCGCTTCAACAGTTTGCTCGCGATCTTCTTTTTCTATCCTCCGTGTTGTTTTCTGATGAGGGTGCGTTCACAAGAAATGGCGTGGTCAATTTTCACAACACTCATCACTGAGACGAAGAGAATCCGCATGCCATCACCTAGTCAAGGCACCAACAACAATTTAGTATCAATGTATGCAGGACTTATTGCCGACAACTTAATCGGTCCTTTTGTTTAGCCTGGAAGAGTTACAGGAGAATCCTATTCCAATTTTTTAAGGAATGATTTAAGCGATTTACTAGATGAAGTTTCTCCTGGTGTCCGTCGTCGTATGTGGTTTATGCCTGACGGCGCTCCGCCTCATTTTAGTCGAGTAGCCACAGACTATTTGGATGACCATTTCCCTGATAAATGGATAGGCCGTGGAAGACTCATTGCGTGGCCTGCTCGCTTCCCGAACTTGAATCCACTCGATTTTTACCTGTGAGGTCATTTGAAATCCATCGTTTAGGTGACACCCATTGTCAACGTTGAAATGTTCCGCCAACGTGTAGAACAAGGATGCCAGAAAATCCGAGCAAGACCTGGAATGTTTGAACACGTCAGGCAGTCTATGACGAGACGTGTTCAGGGGTGTATTCAAGGGCGAGGCGGTCATTTTGAGCACTTCCTTTAAAGGTAAGGTGGATACTTGCTGGAACACATAATGGGCTGTAACTCGGAAACAAAGCGATTTGGGGCATATGTTTATATAAACTTTTTTCATTGTTTTCAGGTCGTGAATTCATCCTGAAAGTGCGGCCCACACGTTATGAAACACCCTGTATATATATATATATATATATATATATATATATATATGTAAAGAACGACGCTTGTGTAGAAGAGCGTTCCGCACAAGATGAGGAGGGAGAACAAACAAATGAAAATGAAGTACCACCCGGGAATCGAACCCGGGATCATCCGATTGCCGGTCAGATATGCTCTCCACTACGACTACACCATGAACCTCGATTAATCAGAAGTCGTAATTCTCCTACATACGAGCAGAATTACGACTTCTGATTGATCGAGGTCCACGGTGTAGTGGATAGTATATCTGACCTGCAATCGGATGATCCCGGGTTCGATTCCGGGTGGTACCTCATTTTTCATTTGTTCGTTCTCCCTCCTCATCTTGTGCGGAACGCTCTTCTACACAAGCGTCGTTCTTTACACTAATTATACTGTGTTGTTTGAGTTAAAATATATATATATATATATATATATAGAGAGAGAGAGAGAGAGAGAGAGAGAGAGAGAGAGAGAGAGAGAGAGAGAGTGGGTGGGGATAGGTCGTTCCCCACTTCCCCATCCATGGGAAATGAAGATCACTAAAGTACATAGAATAATGTATACGCACAAATGTTTTTATTTTAATTATATTTTTAATTTTATATTTATTCTTATCTTTAATTAGAACCATCTCCCACTCCCCGTCACCCTGAACCCTACATCCTTATGACTATCCTCCTTATCTTACACCACTGCCCCTTATCAAACTCATTATTTACATAGCTTAGATTAAAATTTTGCTTTTTCCCTTCGTTCCTCTACTCCTTTTTCCCCTATTTTCTGTATTTACCCTCTTCCCCTTCCCCCCCATCGTTTCCCCTCATTTGACACTGCCGCTTGGCCCTCACATCCCCACTTTCCCCCTCGTTTCCATGACAACCACTCAAACTCAATGAACCTATACTACTCACCCACATTTATTATATTGCATTACAACATGAGGTTGCTCAAAGAAATATACAAAACATCCTTTATAAGTCACTCATAAAAAATGTCTGCGAACTGTTTTAAATAATGATAACAGACAAAGTCACACTTCTCCAATGTTTAAAGAGCTAAATATCTTAAAACTAAATGACTTATACAGATTCAATGGCGTTATCAATATGTTCAAAGTTATAAATAAAAATCAACATACATCACTCATTCAAAGAGCAATCATCCCCCATCAAATTCATCAACATTACAACACTATACACTCCAGAGATTTTATATGCAAACCAAACTACAGTATACAGTGAAAACTGCAGGAAATGTACTCTCTCTTTCAAAGGAGCAGATGTAGGGAATACAGTTCCCATAAATATCAGGCAGGCTTCATCACAAACTGTGTTTCGCAAATCACTAAAGAAGTACTTCATTAGCTCCTTCTGATGTGTAAGTTCACTACTGCCATTATTACCATAGTAATTAAGTTCCATTTTATGATTAACTCGCTTTAATATGCTAATTTCATTAAGCATTTTTAATTTCATAATTTATTCTAATTTTCTTTTTTTATTAAGCATCGTTTATTTTCGACTAAATATACAACTGATCATTTTATTTAAAATTGTGTAAATAATCAAAGACTACTTTTAGAAATTTTTACCTTGTTTATTATTATTATTATTATTATTATTATGACTTGTCAGTTTTACTTCTCTTATGTAATGAATAAACCGAATCCCATTAATTTTACCAAGAAAGATTCCATGCTTCCAACGGCATAGCATATTCAGATTGGAATATTGTGAACATATTAATGCCATATCACATATCTAAACTGTACAGAAAAATATTGAAAAATATTGTGAAATTTTATGTCACTTGTATTCTTTTTCTGAATAAAGTTCTTCGTTTTGTTTTATATACCCTTCTATATAAATAGGGTAGTGATATAAGTGACAGCTTCTCCAATTTCAGTTGTATGTAAATATTGAATCAAGGCGGGTATGTTTCATATAAAGAGTCTTATAATGTCAACCCGATGCCTAATTTGATTTTCAAACGTATATAAAAAAAATCCGTTACCATGGCAACGGGAGGTAATGCATCGTAACGGAGTATTTTCGAATATGAAAACATAATTTTACTTGTAAGGGCTTCAGGTAATGTTACTCGACATAAATTTAGTTGTCTTACTTAAAATGTTATGATTTCCACCCTGTATATTAATGGATCAGAAAAATTCTTGCAACACATTTATAAAGGATCAATTATGTAATTATATACAATATATATATATATACAGGTCGTCCGATAAGTGAGTGGCGATTCTATGTCAGTTAGCATAGTGTACTAATATCTTTGATATCTAATAAATGTCTATGCTTTTTTCAATTAAGCTAGCTTCACATGAAATCCAAATTTTTAATTTTGCAGTAATTCATGTTTATTCCTGTTTGTTCTGGTTTTTCATTGTTTTATTTTTATTATTTCTAATTATTGGCGTTGCAATGGCTGAGGTAGACGCACGTGTTGATAAAATTTGTGATCAAAGTCCCTACACATATGAAGCACGGATATTAGCAGCAACATGGTGGCATGAATCTGGAAAAACCAAGCATTGCATGAAGGTAGTACGCGAAAGGTTTGAACAAAGATTTAATGATGTGCCGCCAAAGGGCGAAATTATTAGAAAATGGGAACACAAATTATTCACAACTGGGATGATAATTGATAAAAAACGCCGTGGTCGCCCCAAAGCAAGAGCAAGATTGGAAGATGATGTTCAAGTGTCAATTCGACAATCGCCAACCAAAAGTATTCGTAGGCGTGCATCTGCATTAAATGTTCCGAAATCAACACTGCATGATTTGATGAAAAAGACTTGCATTTTAAAGCTTTCCGCCCAACCTCCGTTCAGTTTTTATCGCCACAAGATAAAATTGTCAGAGTTAATGCTTGTCAACAAATTCTTGAAGCTTTTCCAAGTAAAGCCTCGAGAGATCGTACGTTCTTCAGTGATGAATGTGCCCTTTATGGCGATGGCAAAAGCAAATTTTCGTTTTATTGGTCGAAAGAAAATCCTCATTATTATGATCAAGTAAAACAGTATCCCCCTCGAATCATGATATGGTGTGCAATATCAGCGCATTGTTTAATTGGTCCATTTGTGTGCACTGGTCGAATTACTTCAGGAAGTTATATCGACATGTTGGAGAACTGATTTCTACCCGCTTTAAGAAATACGAATATTCGCAACCCTATTTTTCAGCAAGATGGTGCTCCAGGACACCGCTTTCGCTGCGCGTGAGTTCCTAGACAGAAATTTTCCTGGCAGATGGATCGGAAAGTATGGTCCTGTACCTTGGCCTCCGCGGAGTCCGGACTTGACTACCCAGGATAATACCCTCTGGGGAATCCTCAAGATGCAGATTAATGGCCGTGAAAATCAAAGTGAATCTGATCTGACAAAAATCGCAGAAGTTGTGTCAAGTGACATCAATGAGGATAAAGAACTTTTACAAAAAATGTCAGACAGGACATGGAGACGCATACAGCTTACTGTTCGTGTAAATGGCGATCAGGTTGATCCCTATGACAATTAATTATCGAATTAATTGTAAGTTTACTAATAATAAAATTCCTTCTAATAAAATTTTTATTATCCTTTATCTTTTATTTGTAAATTGTTCCCGAATCGCCACTCACTTATCGGACGACCTGTATATATATATATATGTATATATATATATATATATATATATGATAAGTAACCTTTACATTTCGAGTTTTATTATTTTTATTACTTTATTTTATTTCATTTCTGTACATACATATTTTTATTTACTTTACGGTGGTGCAGTGGTTAGCGTCGCTGTCTATGAATCCATCGGCCCCGGGATCGAGACCTGGTGACGGCAGTCGGCGCGCAGCAAAAACTCAGTTGTTCATCCTTCCACACAATAAAGAAAGTGGTTGGTAGATAAATGGGTACCCTGGGTGGCCTAGTAGTTAAGACGTTGGGCTGCTGATGGGGCGTGAGTAGTGTGGCCGCAAAAGGAGAGAGTACATAGCAATTGCAATGTTGATCAAATGTTGCAAGGTGCCAAACCCCCTCCCCAGTGTCAACCCCCAGGGTGCCAAAAAAAAAGAGGTGGAATCCCCCAGCAAGCTGGGGAGAGAGAGAGAGAGAGAGACGGGAAGACAGAGCATCCTACACCTAGAAGATCCAGGTGCATAATGGGAGCTCAGGGTAGCATCACTTGGCTTAGAACTCGAAATCTACCAGTTAGCTTAAGCAGCCATTTGGCTTAATCTGGCTTAGAAGGCAGGTGTATGTGTGTATATATTAATTAACTTTTCAGTTGCCAGATTGCGCTATACAGATATTCTTGACAGTTGGCTTAGAAATCCGTCAGTCGGCCTAGAAGGCGTAACCATCCATTTGGTATATATATATATATTCCCATCTCCCCAGTTATTCCGTAATATCGTTTATATATAAAACAAAAAGAATTAAATAAAACACCATTAAATCATTCTGTTTATTTAGACGAGTTAAGGGAAATAATTCATGAAATATACAGGAAATAAATATACATTCAAAAATAATATACAGCAAAAATACATACGTTAAACGAAGGAGATATACATACATTCTTAAATAATAATATTAGTACAGGAGAAACTAATATATATATATATATACACGTATATATATATATATATATATATATATATATATACGTATGAAAATTATTTCACGAAAGTAACACGTGAAAAATATTTATGATGAATAAAACTACGAAGGAAAGGAAACACAGAATGGTGCTCAAGCGCTTTTGTCTAATGACATCCTCAGGATGTCATTAGACGAAAGCGCTTGAGCACCATTCTGTGTTTCCTTTCCTTCGTGGTTTTATTCATCATATATATATATATATATATATATATATATATATATATATATATATATATTATATATATATATATAAATAGCAAAACTAATATAAAAAATAATAGTACAGGATAAAACTATATAATTATTTAATATATGTACGAGCAAATACGCACTTATATATATAAACACCAAAACTTATATAAAATAGTAATAGTACAGGATAAAACTATATATCCATTAATATATATATATAAACAGCAAAACTTAGATAAAATCAAAATACATACTCTTTATGGTCTACCGCGCTTAACTAAAATACTAAGTTTGCACGTGATCGAGTCTACAGTTACATCATTGTTGCTTTGTACTATACAATAAATACGATTTAACATTATTTCACCACTCAAGGTGTGCGGGCGCCTATACTCAATGTAAAGGGCCTTCATTTCGTTCAATAATATTTTTGTGCCCACTTTACAATTGGTTGGCAAATTATCTTTAAACACGGACAGAATACAATCAGAGCAAGCACAAAAAGGGCGTCGTTAGCCACAACATCATTATTAAATTCAAGTTTATAAACATTCCTTTCCAATCGAGGGTTTTTTCTTACTGATCCGAGCTTTGCAATCGTAAACTCTTCTTCACAACGCATAGCGGCAGTTGAAATAATCTAAGTCATAACGACAGCTGCTCATTATATAAAGATACAAATCTTCAGGGTGAGCAGTGTAAGCGAGCTCTGCCCTGTACCGCTCAGGTCCTTTGTACCAAAGTTCATGATATTTCGAGAAGTCTAAACCTTTTAAATAAGCGTCCAGCTCTGACCATTCCCGCCATGTTCATTCCTATATTTGATAAATCCGTCGAGCAAAGCGGTGTATGCGTATTCAAGAACCGTATCAAAATAAATCATATCGACAACACGTGCGTCTAATATAGGCTTTAGCTCGTGGAAACCGACGATTTCAAACATTCTGCGAGGATGAAGCGGTTTCGCGTAGGAACAAGAACGTTATTATCAGATGCATTCTTCCACATCAGTCGTATATCAATGCATGGCTGATCGTTCTGTTCTTTTCTTATACTTACACCTGCAGGTATTTTATAATGATCCTCAACCCACTTCTCAACTATCACGAAGACTCTATTCATCTCTCCAGCACTTAAATAAACATTACTTGTCTACAAGTCGTTTCAAGTACATAGTTAATGGCACCGGTTTTACGTCTGAACACACGCAATGACTTCGTTACGGACACGTGGTATATGGCATTGAGAATGCTGCTCAGAGGAAGCTCCATCGTTTTCTATTATGAGAGTGCACAACCAGTTGGGTCAAGCTCTGAGACGACTATGAGCAACCGGTGCGATGTTTGGCTCGAGGACAGGTGTGGAGGAGTGAGTCATACCAAGCGTATGCAGCCAGGACATGAAAAGAATCATGCGAGTACTTGTACCCATTATACCGGGCAATTTTCCGATACATGGGGTAATATCGGTTTTAATCTTTTATCGGAATGCGCACTACACGTTCATTTCTACAAACTAAACACATTAAAACACTCCGGCGCACTATTTGAGAGAAACATGTGCCCGTATTTATCTTTTTGTTTAAGAGTCGAGACTCGTCTCTAAATTTTATTAAAAACTCACACAAGCCTTTAGCCACAACCTCACTGCTAACCTCGTCATGATATATATGAATGTAGTGATAAAAGTACTTTAGCTTGTCCATAATCTCAAGGTTTACATTCTCAGCTGCAGGGTACGAGTACTCAGTATGATGCAGCATGACATAATACCGCCTGTCCCACCACTCATCAACAAGACTCACTACCCATACCCGTTGCTTCTCTTCTGCACGCGTTGTTTCTTTCACCACACGTTATATGTACGCTTTTATACAGTTTAGCACTACAACATAGTCCATTACATCGTTTGTGCCGCGAAATCCGGCAATGCTCTCGCCAGAATATCCACAGAGTATTTGAACATCTCGTTCCTCAAGCTTCGCGCGGTTGAATGTAGCCTTAAAAGTCTCAAAGGAGGAGGGGCTAGGCCGTCTTTCAGTATTCACCACATCTTCCGACTTTACCGAATACCACTTCATAAACGTCGAACACGCAATATCAAAAGTCGCCATCACTCTTTTTCGTCTACGTGAGAATTCTTCAAATATACGTTTGATATCCAGGGCTTGCAGCGACCAACTGAGCGCGCAGGGGTAGAGATATGCCCAGGTAGTAGCAGGAGTCACGTGACCCTTTGATTGATCTTACAGTGGGTGGAGCTTAGGACTTTTTCCTGTACATACGCACAAGCAGACACACAAATGAGAAAATGAAACCTAATATTGAAACATTTACATATTCAAATATACGTAATAAATAAACATATCGTTAACAATAGACAGATATGACATTCAGATACTATGGTACCCAAAGGGTACGGTATCATAGGTGCCAGGCACCTGGTAACGTTTCCTATGGGTGTTACGACACACCTTTGTGCCCCAAAGTTCCTTCGCACACCCCAGATTCTGTGCCCGAAAATTGTGGGTTCCTACAGTCAGTTGGGGTGGTTGGTCACCTTCATCTTCTAAGCACACTAGCTCGTTCAACGAGTCAAAGTTAACGACCCGTCGGTTCGCCAGGTTAAGCGTGATGCCCTTCGCCTTCACGATATATTTTAGCTCTTCTCCCACCCTCACCTGCACCCCCGTAAGTTCTTGGCCCTGTTGATACAAATGAGTCAGCGTATGCACCATCACCATTAGGGTGGTCCATAATTTCACCTTTTAAAATTTTTAATGGTCCAACGGACTAATGTGGGCAATGGTGCAAGAAACAACATGGTTACCAGTTTTTGGAGTTCCGGTAATATCAGACTCCCCCCCACCCCCAATTTATATGGGACCTAAAAATTTGACTGAGAAAACGAAAGTTTTTCCGCTTCTCTGTGAATAAACATATGACTATTATTTTTTCTTGGTAATAATATATTATTTTAATTAATTATATATTCTAGGGGTGCTACCGCCACCCTGAAGCATCATCCCAGGCAGCTTCGCGGCGATGGGCTCGAAATTAGACCAGCTTATCAAGCCAGCTACAGTATATTTCGAGTAGGAACAAACCTGATTCCAGGTCCCCATCGGTTTTTTTTTTTGCATTTATTTTTAAACAAAAATGAATTCCTTTTACAATGATTAAAAAATTATACCAACGTTTAATTAAAAAGATAAATACTTCTGCATAACATTACAGAATAAACGCTCACTTAACATAATTATACATTTCAGCCAAAGATTTTTTCTTGAAGTGTGGAAGAAGGTGTCGATGTTGCTCTATAACTTTTACCAGAAATTGTTTTTGTGATTCATCATTAACAATTCTGTCTTTGAAATCTTCAATCAGCTTGATTGCTCTCTCGGCAGGATCATTCACAACTTTCATATTTTTGACAAAGTTCTCCATAACTTGGAAAGATTTGCAATTTTTCCAAGAAGTAACAGGTTCATTTAGCCAGTCACCACTAGTACCCAAGCATTGGAAAACAATTGAAGAACCCTTACCAACTAACTGACACAGCTTAGTTGTATTTGTTAGCTTAGGGAAGATAGGCTGACCTTTGGGAAGAGGGTGTTGCAGGTTGATTTGACAACTTTCTTCATTGACTTTGCAATCAGACTTTTTTCTGCATCTGAAATTTGACGGGAAAACAAAGCAAGTGGTACTAGATCCTCAGTCAGATACCATAGCTGACCATTTAATCCCTTAAGAGCACTGGATGCTACATCGTGATCATAATTTTTATATTCAATGAGTTCATTAAAAAGATTTAAATCGTTGACAGGTGCATCACAGGCGACGGAAGCAAGCAACCAAGGTTTTATATAGTAGAGGCAGTTCAATATGCACATTCTCACTAGTTTTGCTATCATATATGAATCATACCCAGCTTGATCAGAGAATGCGTACATCTTTGCTGGATACAATACAGATGGCATCCACCTCGCATAGTGTACTGCCCCAGGCTTAGCCCATCTCACACCAGTGAGATGTGCAACCTCAGCACATTCTCTGTTGTCGCCTCTGGGAAATAGAGGTGAACTGGCTGAATTAAGTGCATCTTTTAGAAAATATTTTACGTCAGAAACTTTGGCTCTCAATTGGCGATTTTTAAATTTTAGTGTTTTTGTTGGTAGTGTCCAGTTTTGGCCAAATATTTAATCTGAAGCTTTTAAACATTTCATTTTCAGGGGACGTTGTACTTCCGAAGAGACTTGTATAGACTGAGCACAAAATGCGCTCGTATAGATGATGTCTACATGCTAGCCACAGTAATTGAGTCCCAATCATTTCTTCTAGGATCTTACACGCTCCCTGTCTTCATCCAGACAGGGTTACATAAGTTACATAAGACTTATGAAGGATGGAGACGTACATATTCCGAATAGTGCTTTGATCTTCAAGGAATTTTATATCTTCGCTTTTGTTTCTTGTTGTTCTCATTCTGTCTTTCATTATTGTTTCAATAGCATCTGCTGCCGATATATCCAATAGCATATCTAATTTTTTACAAAAAATATCCTTTTTATCTTCGAAAGTATGCCTGTTTTTGTGTTTTTTCAGTGTTTCATACTTATTAACAAAAGTCAGAATCTTTTCTTTTGGTCTTCTGCTTTTGGAAATGTCTTGCGTTTTAATGCCAGCTAAGTCCCAGAATTTTTTAACTTTATTAAGTACAACTGTTGCAGCCTCTTCTTTAATGTTCATAACCATATCATTTCTTTTTAAATGATAGAAATGCTGAAGTGCATCTGATTGGGATGGTAGCTGGAATAGTCCTGTAGGAATCAGTTCATCTTTAAGATTACCAATAATTGGATCATAACTGCTTTTTCTTAACTTTATATTTAATTTCTTAGGAGTAGCCATGATATTCATTTAAAATAAGATTAGAATCAACCAAGTGAAAAATGCATCATATACTTAATTCATTATTGGATATCTGAAAAACACAAAATATTGCCTTAATCAGCTGTTATAGAACATTTCTATGTATACTATTACAAATAAATAATCAATTTATACACCAAAATGTGCAAAGTTGATTTCTGAATAAATTGATATGCAATATGTATGCTTTTATTTAAGATTAAATATGATTAATCTTAAAAAAATGCTTAAAAGATGTCGTTTTTACTGTTTTTTACTATGCAATATAAAGTGGGGGTGGGGTCTGATATTACCGGAACTCCAAAAACTGGTAACCATGTTGTTTCTTGCACCAATGCCCATAACATTAGAATGTTGGACCATTAAAAATTTTAAAAAGTGAAATTATGGACCACCCTAATCACCGTACTCATCCTTGATCTCGTCAGTCAACTCTCCGAGGAATTCCCCAATAGGCGGCATGTATTCACCCTCCTCTGTGAATAATACGCTGTCTGTGTCAGCGTACAGCACCCTCCGCCCAAGAGAGTGCAGTAGTCCTCAAAGCTTGATGCGTGCATATGCCGTTGTGAAGCTGGTTACAGGTATGTTTGTAACACGTGATGTATCTGTGGCCACTTCGGTGATGTACTTTATTATGTACGTATTACCAACATTCACGATCTGCATGACCTCTTTATCAGGGGCATTGGCATAATCCCACACTTCGTTATAACTTTGTGCCAAATGAACGTTCCCCTTACCTGTATTCTGTGCAAACTTACCCCAAAGACTATTTAGGCATAACTTTGTACTAAAGCGCTTGCCAGGGTTCTTAACAATTTGGGCCCGGTCAAGTTGTATCCCTTCACGGTCACGGTAGCGCTGAATATACGCCGATTTTTCACCCTCGGTCTCAACCCCTAGCGGGTAGCCTGATGCTTCCACCTTATCCTTCAAAAATGTATTTATATACGGCGTGAAAAGGTTGGGTAGCTTCTGAAACTTCCACACCTCATATATCTTCAATATTCTGTAACCATGGCGGACGGCTAGGGACAGCTCATGACTTGTATATACACCTCTAATCTTCCGCTGGTTGGTTGTGTGATTTCAGGTCCCATTATTCACCTCTGCGCACTTCACGCACAGGGGGAACGTGAACTTGTGGTCTACGACGACGGGTAAGATCGGCATCCATAAATCACGAGGTGGGAGCACGTCTACGAAAGAAAGACTGAAATAGTACCCGTTCAAATTTGTTGAGAACACATCGATGATGGGCAGGTCAGGTCCCACCAGTTTTTCAGGTGCACCTACGGGGTACGGATTGTTCATCACGTAGGAATATAAAGAACAGAAGTCGTAGTAATGGAGTTTCACGCCCTCCGTAGGCGGAAAGTATAGCTTGAATGGGTTTGTACGCCATCCGAACAAGCTATCACCACATTTGAGAGGATCCAACACCACTGAACGCTTGATGGTGTTTATTTCTTCACGGTATTGAACATGTTTCCATCCGTGAATCATACTCATGCTCCCACAAGACCTTGTGAGTGAACTGGGATCCTATAAGCTGATCGCCTGTGCGGGTCCATACAAGACTATCGGCAGGAGATCTACCGTGGATATCTCCTACGATTCCACAATCAGGACGTCACAGTCTTCTCACCAGTAGAACGGTCTTCGCTTAGACCATCAACCCAAAAAACACGACCATTGACCTTAATGGGTACTTCTCCTGTGTTGTGGGCGTGTTTTATGTATACTCCGGTCTGCTGCTGTATGTGTATGAGCCAGTAAATAGTCTTGTGCCCATAACTGCGAGTGTTGTTTCTGTGAATGATGGCTAAGGTGTCTTTAGGCATGAAATTGTTCTTGAACACAGTAAAGCACAATGATGCGATCATGGTTGCGACTTGTAACGGATCGCAGTTGAAACGGTCTATGTATATCCTTATAAAGGCCTGGAAACATACTCTAAGGACGCGCACATCATTCACGCAATAACGCTCACATTCATCGGCTATATTGTAAGGATTAGCTTCATTAAAACTGGAGTAGCGGTCAAAATCTTCAAGCTCACAATCACTCATGTTGGTGTAGTTAAAGTATTGTTTGGAGGCGGTAGTCCTACGCAATTTAATATGTCGCTAGTGAGGAAAGTATAAGGGAAATACCCTTTTGAAACTTCGGCGGCTATACCCATCACCTTGAGTAGCTTGGCTAGTTTACAAGGTGTGAATAATAAAGTATCTTTAAACTGAACATTTCCCCCTATCTGCATCTGTATAAGCTTGTTACCTCTTTTCAAGGGATCACCCGTAAATATTTCCGATGACTCGTGTTCAAGCAGTTCCTTATAAAGGAACTGTGTGTCAAATTTTGCCCCGTTATGAGCAAGAATATACCCAGTCATTTTTTTTAACTTGTCCGCTAACTTGACAATATAGGATACAAAGAGTTTCACAGGGCTGTCGTGCGCATTCGTTTTAAAAACGTTCGTCCGTTTACCGCATTTATGACATTCATCACACTCAACCTCCATGCACTCATCGCAGATAGTCTGGCTTACTAGTAGATGCGGCATAACCTCTTTGATTTCAGGGTTTGTGTAAGTTTCTATATCGTAGTACACGGTTATACAAGGTCTATTTTTAGGCTTAGTGTCTTTCATATAACACACATGCTTCACTCCATCCGCCTTATATTTCTCATGGCATGTAGAACAGTGAATTTCATCACATTTATGCTTGAATTTCCCCGTTATCCATTGTGTGAAACATACCACATTCACACAGTCTCATTTTCCTGCAAGTGCCATTCGATTTATGGAGCTCAAAGCATTTATTATTGAAAAATGTACGTCTGCACACATTACATTCCCTCTTCTCGGCTTCAACTACACGACCTTCACATTTGGGACTTTTACACTGCTCACAAACCATGTGACATTCCTTACAATGCTTCACTATATCATCCGCAAACTAGAGACACCCTTTACACAAATCATGATGCCGTCCATATTTTCGATTTTTATCATAACTAGCATAAATAGCCCTTATATTACGGATGGGGAGATACGTTGACTGACAATCCTAAAATAAGTAGAGGTCTTGTACGATCTCTCACACCGCTTTTAAAAACATACAAAGTCCTATGATGATCATCCATTCCAAATACAACTATACGTACGTTCATTTCCTGCTCTACCCTTCTCAGCTCTTCAGGGCCCATATTACACTCAAGCTTGCAATCTGAAGCCAGTTTACGAGCACGCTGCACAACCGTATAGGCAACCAAATTTTTGGCGTCCATGTATTTAGCACAGTGAACATATGAGCTAAGACTATTGCTATAAAGCCGCAACCACGATCGACGTTTATATGTTTTCGGTAAATAACCGGAGAATTGAAATTAAGAGTATAAGGTGTGGCACTATGACCCGGAATCCGGGATAATCTGTCAATATCTACCGTGAAGTTGTCCATATTGAAGGCTGTATGACTTTGAGAGGCCTGCATTATATGCCCCAAGATATATTCTATATCTACATCGGCCAAGAGTCTGAATGGTATTACTACCCAAAAATCATCTACTTCCGCGTCAACTGACCCGAAACCGAAGGACAACCTCGTCTGAACTTCAAGTTCGTCAAGGTTCTGAAGGGCAAACTGCACAATACGTTCAACTACGCGTCGCAGTCCGTGTTCAATACCGTTGCTATACAGGGTTCCAGGGTCAACCCTGACTACGTACCGATTTCTAATCAAGGTTGGGGTGGGGTTAGCGGTGGTCACCAGTTCGAATGTTATATCTTCCTCTACAGCACGAGAAGCTGCTGGTGTGGAGGATGTACCCGAAATTGAACAGGAATAAGGGGGTACAAATTTAATGGAGGAGGGAGCTAATGTGGAGGTTGTGTCGTAAGACGTAGAGGGCTCGGGCTCTATTACTGTGGGTCTAGCAACCGGTACAATCCTGGCACGTTTTATACCTGACGTGGAAGGTTCTTCATCATCGTGCCTCCGCTTTGAACTGCCACGTGGTGGGGTCGCTGGTGAGGGTTCGTCAGCTGGGGTGGAGTCTGTAACCACAACTAGTGTCATCGGTGTCGTCTGTAATATCGATGATGGGGTGCTGTACCTTATCGTCGTTCACGGTTCTGTGGAAGAATAAAAACAAGATTGTAGAGTAAAAGGAGCAACACTTAAATTTTGTTATATTTTGTAGATGTTCCACTTAGGGGTGTGACGTATTAGAAATGGAATCTGTAGAAAAATTCAGGTTCACAAGCCCGTCCACGTGTATTATATCTGGCCCTACAGGATGTGGTAAACCTGTGTTTATGCTTAAAATCATTAAAGATAAGGGGGAGATGTTCTCAGAATTTGTGCATAAAGTAATATGGTGCTATTCGACGTACCAGTCAGTGTTCAACGAGTACCAAGATGGTATTTTCTTCCACAAAAGCGTATATGACGTTAATTCGTCAAAGGGAACTGAGCATACTGTCATTGTAATTGACGATCTCATGTTGGAAATGGATAAAATGTTTGCCGAGACATTTACAGTGTTCTCCCACCATCTTAACATAAGCGTATTCTTCATCAATTAGAATCTATTTTTCAAAAATAGATACATGCGCGATGTGTCGTTAAATACACAATATCTAGTCTTATTCGCGCAACGTAGAGATGTGTCAAATTGGGGTATTAGCCAATCAAATGTTCCCGAATCAGCGTAAGGAGTTTTTGGAAGTTTCTAAAGAAGCTACAAGTCAGCGTTACGGATATTTGTTTTGTGACCTTCAACCGCGAAACACGTTTAGGGTGTTTCTTAGAACGAATATATTCCCAAACGAGCCTGAAACGGTGTATATTCCAGAATGACAAATAGGCTAAAGAAATACCGTGAATTAATAAAAATCTATCATCAATTGCCCCGGGCATTGCAGCAGATGTTTGTTAAAAATATCGACTCCGACTTTTTAAAATGCATCTGTGAAATCTGCCTTAATGTTATAAAATTTAATGTACCAATGAAATCCCCTCTGAAGTCTCGCCTACGTCATTACAAGAACATAATACGTACGCTCGCTCGTAAAAGTCAAACTGTGGGGAAGAAAAAGCGAATTATTGTACAAAGAGGGGATCATTCCTCCCCATCTTATTTTCAGTTTTTCGACCTTTACTGACTAGATTAATATAATAAAGAAAGTGGTAGTGATTCGACACGTGGTGTATGCTTCAGTGTGAAGTTCAAAGAGTCCAGACACATTTCTAGAACCTCGTAAAAGTAGGCTTAAAAGAATGGAAAGCGAATTGATAGACCTATTAAAGAGTGAAAAGTCACCTGATGAGAAAAGGGTCTTATACCAAGAGGCTCTGCAGAAATTTCTTTATGAATACGAAGATTATAAGAATTTGATAGAGATCCCCGTGGTTATTAGACACAGCGCGAGCAACGATGAGTATGGCGACATAGTACCTCAGGGCGACGTTAGAGATGACCAACCAAAGAATAACGGAACGCAACTCATCGAGCATATATTAGAAAGCAGTCTCCCACATACATTGAAGAATAAATGCTTAAGTCTTTATAATCTATTGAGTGAGGACCCCATCATTCAGTGGACCGATACATGCAAGGTCATTGTTGAAGGAACAAGGGTACAGGGATCGAATATCGTCGACACTGTCCATGATCTGGTGAGAAAGTGAGACAGGCCCTCACCATCAGGATGGAAGCATATTAAAGCAAGACTACAACAAATAAATGTCCCCAAAACATTGATAGGAAATCTGAATAGGTTATAAGACTTGGAGCAAGTCTCACATGTGCCACAACTGAGTACGCCATCACCCCCTACGGTGGCATCTCTGAAGAGGAGAAAGAAGATACCAAACAACAACGTGCAACCCTATCCACGTGTCTCTAAAATACACAAATAGCTAACATATTAAGAAAACGCTATTATGACATTTCTAACCCAGCCTCCTATGGCGGTGTTGATAGACTGTACAGAGATGTTTAGAATGATGGACTAGGGAAAAAAGATGTTGAGAGGTTTCCGCGGGAGCAGGATGCTTATACACTTCATAAGCCGTCGAGAAAAAGGTTTATAACAGCCAGGACAACAGCGGCTTCGATTGATTCTATTTGGCAAGCTGATTTAACAGACATGCAAAGATATTCAGTATACATCATAGGCTGATTACTACTTGTCGAGAGAGGTGGTACTATTTCTGACTCGTCATAGCACGCTTCATCCATCCGTGTAGCTCACAATGTTGCAAATCGGAGCTGTCCCTCTTTGATTAACCCATTAATGGGTTACGATTAACCCATTAAACACAATTAGTTCCCCGAGTGCCCCTATAGAATTCATGATACCCAGCTCAGACCCATACTTTTTTGATCCAAGCTGCATGCACATGTACGCTAAACTACGTATAGCCCATTCTGATGGAACGGACTGCGATAATAATTATTCTGCATACCCTGAAACCATCTTTCTGCACTCCATATTCAGTCAGTGTAAGGTGTATTTAAACCAGGTTAACATTTCAGCAGGAACTGGTTATTATCACCTACAAGCCTGTCTGGAAAATGTCCTCAACTTTTCAAAAGAAGCGAAGGATACCGTTGTGTTGGGCGGGTCTATGGATACGGATTACTCATCAGACGCTGTGTTCCCGCTTTGCGCGAGAGCTCATAGTAATCTGGCCCATATTGCAGGTGCTTGTGATGAGCTCGGGACTGGGGTAACGCAGAAAGAATTCATTGATTAATTTAACCTTTACCCATTTCATATCAAACCCGACTTATCTGCTAGTGTAAATACACACTTAAGTCCACAACAAAGTGGGAACATCTTAGTCAGATTGGAATTCGCCAACCCGTTAGACGCGCCTATTAGTATACTAGTATACCTCGAGTCACAAGCCCTAATTGAGGTTGACCGCTTCAGGAATGTAGTCACTGACTTTTAAAATGGATGCGAATACACTTCAGAGAGTAATGAATAGTGACCGCATCACACGCTCCAAATTTATCGGTGTGTTTGCGAAGAATGAAACATTGAAATTACCAACTACGAGAATATGCGGTGGAATTATCGTCAACACGGACATTATTGGGGTCGAAGGGATTCATTGGTTTGCAATATACTTTAAAAATAGGGAAAGAATGTATTATTTTAATTCACTGGGGACTCATCCCTGGAGTGACCCTGTTATTGTAAAATTTCTTGAACAGTTGCATATCCCTGAAATTGAATGGAATCCCACCGATTACAAGGATATTTTAGTAATACTTGCGGGATGTATTGTCTTTCATTTCTCCTGCACATGTCACGTGGAAAGGGATTTATAAATTTTTTAAAATTATTCGATTTGTGCGACACTGAGGTGAATGATGAATTGGTATGCGTGCAGATAAAAAAAGGTTCCCATTTGTGCGCACTCGATGTATTGTGTAAAGTTTTACTCGTGTGTGTGTATATATATATATATATATATATGTATATATATATAATTGTAACTATATTGTGTAAAATATAAGATGTCCCCAATAATGTTGGTCTTGTGCTCTGTAGCTTATTTATTGGATGCTAAATCTGTAACTAAATTTAAGCTGAATTGTACTAATTTATAAAAAATTATTTCTATCATTTAATAAATTGATGAAAATACCCTGCGTCTTGTTCTTACCCAAAAGAAAAAAGCTTACATTAGTTCCCCGACGAAATGGCAATCGTTGGACCGGATGTGAGCCAATACTTCGCCTCCGTATTCAGGTCACTGGGTTGACTGCGCTGTAAAACCTCCAAATCGCCGTCGACTATTTGCTTTTCTTCAAAACTGTAACGAAAAGTAGCAATAACACGATCGAGTTCTGCATCGGACCTATAAGGAGAAAGGGTAATTACCTTGATTAGTTCATACATTTTCTGAATCTTTTTTAATTAAAATCCAATTTTTTCATAAACCGAGTTGTATTCAGAAAGCCTACCTCAGTACTAATGCAAACTAATCTATAATTAAAAATTGAGTATACCTGCTATTTTAATGAAACATTTTACAACAAAATGTGATAAGTAGGAAATGTATTATTACATCCACACCATATATATATATCAGATCATCCCATAAGTAATGTCGTTTTTTAGATCGGAATTTGGAGGACAAAAAAAACTCAACTGAAACTTTTTAATCTAGTATATATTTTCCATCGGAATCAATGACACTCTGCCAACGTCCTACAAGCTTTTCAATGCCATGTTTATAAAATTCAGGCGGTTTTGAGGCAAAAAACGTACAAAGAATGGTGTGCAGGTCATCTAAAGAAGCATACTGTTTCTCATCAAGATAGTTTTGCAAACTCCTGAAGAGATGATAATCTGAAGGCGCAAGGTCTGGAGAATATGGAGGATGTGGAAGTTTTTCCCACCCAAGCTCCTCAATTTTTGGAGAAGTGATCCGAGCGGTATGAGGACGTGCGTTGTCGTGGGGGAACACGATTCCTTTCCGATTAACCAAAGAAGGTCTCTTTTCTTTTAGTGCCGTGTTCAATCGATCCAGGTGTTGACAGTAGACTTGAGCGGTGATTGTTTGGTTGTGTGGTAAGGTTTCAAAGTGTATTACACCACCTTTATCCCACCAAACACTAAGCAACACCTTCCGAGGGTGAAGATTTGGTTTTGGCTGTGGTGTCGCTGGTTCTCCGGCACAAAACCCACTGTCGACGGCGCTTAACAATCTGGTACAGTATCCACTTTTCATCACCAGTCACTAAACGTGCAAAAACGGATCTTGGAGTTCACGGGAATGACGAGCTGTGCTAATGTTTACCCGCACCCTCAGATTGTCGACCGATAATTCATGTGGCACCCATTTTCCTAACTTAGGCACTTTCCCGAGTTGTTGCAAATCTCGATGGATGGTGGACGGGGATGAATTGAGTTTCTGGGCCAATTCTTCGACAGTTGTTGAACAGTCTTCTTCAAGTGCGGCTAACAGCAGGTCATCATCAAACTCAGCAGGGCG
This sequence comes from Bathynomus jamesi, assembly GCA_023014485.1. NCBI lineage: Eukaryota > Metazoa > Arthropoda > Malacostraca > Isopoda > Cirolanidae > Bathynomus > Bathynomus jamesi. Next base: position 44,019 of record JAJOZX010011515.1, read on the forward strand.
TCCAGAGCGTGCTGCATCTGTCAAACAGCAGTCACCATTCCTAAACTTTTGAAACCATCTTTGACATTTCCTCACATGCAGAATATCGTTGCCATAAACTTTCTGAATGTTTCGCGTTGCTTCAGTAGCACTATTCCCTTTTTTGAACTCGTAAAGCATTATATGCCTGATATGCTCTTCTGATACCGCCATGTTTATGAGGGGTTCACAAAAAGCAAAACACACGTCTTCACTGGTGAAGGTCTGTAAATTATGTAGCGGAACACAATAGATCTCCTCTTAGATATAACCTTCGGAAAATTTATGCTTAAACCGAGTAGGACTAGTTTAAACTTAATATATAAAAAAAGACATTACTTAGGAGACGACCTGATTATATATATATATATATACACATATATGACGAATTAACCACAAAGGAGACACAGAATGGTTGATAATTAAAAACTAATTTTTTTCACCCAAATACACACAGAGGAATATATATATATTAGTGGTGGACCGGATATCTGCATCCGCATCCGCATCATTTTTAACATCCGCATCCGCACTTCTGACTGCGGATGTTATGCGTATATTACCTCTAATAAATTATGCAATTTACAATTAAATTAGCTTATAAAGTAGCTTATAAGGCCCAGTCATGCACATTCATGTAAACTTATTAATTACACTGGTATGCATCAATTTTGCTGTCAAGGGTTTTGTAAGTGATTCTTATAGTTTTTCCTGCTGATTTCGAATCTGCAATCCGTTTTTCTCAATCAGCTGGAACAGTAACATCTATCATCACTTGTTTCACTTGTATAATATCTTTTTTTACTTTTCAGGCATATAGATAAAATATTTCATAATGAATAGAGCGTGTAAAAATGATCCCAATAGATTCTGCTACATATGTGGGACGGTTACCATGCCAAATAACCAGTCCCAAATCACTAAATTTGTGAAGACAATGTATAGAGCATACTTTGGAATTAAGCTAGGGGACCAGGACAAAAATTTCGCCCCTTATATGTGCTGCAAGACGTGCATTGAAAATTTGAGAAGATGGAGCAAAGGCAGAGCGAAATCTTTGCCTTTTGGAATTTCCATGATTTGGAGAGAAGGAAAGGATCACGTGACAGATTACTATTTCTGCATGACAAACCTCCAAGGTGGGCTTATAAATTTATTTTTCTTAAATATTTTGAAATCCTCGTATGAAACTTGACATAATATTCACCATAATGTAATATTCACCATATATAGCATAATATTCACCATAATGGTAATCATACATTTACACATACATATTGTTATAGAAAATACATTTACACATACATATTGTTATACAAGTTACATTTACATATACAATGATTGTATATTTTCTTTCCTTTTCATTCATATTGTCCCCGAAGGGACAATATGAATGAAAAAGAAAGAAAATATACAGACTCCATCGACCTATTTCACATCTTACAGACCGCAGCCTTCCCTCACGAGCCGCCACTGTCTGAATGCTTCTTCTATTTAATATGCAAGTTTTATATCCATGTTTCTGTGTTTCTATTTTCAGGAGCTAACAAGAAGAATAAACACATTGTTGTATACCCTGACATTCCTTCTGCTATGAGACCTGTACCCCATGGTCCTGGAATTCCAATACCCGACCCACCTCAAACCCTGGACTTCGATGATTCTGATGATGAATCAATGACCAATGCCAATGACAGTCCCAGTCGTATATACCTCAAAATACCGCTTCAAATGAGCCGAGGCCTCTCAACCAGGCCAAACTTAATGATCTTACCAGGGATTTAGGACTTTCCAAATTAGCTGCCGAGATCTTGGGCTCACGACTTCGAGAGGACAACTTGCTGGCTCTGGGAACAACATTCTCCTGGTATAGGAAACGAGAGGAAGAATTCCGCAAGTTTTTTGCAGTGCACGAAAATACCTCTTCCTTAGTGTACTGCTGCAATGTTGAGGGGCTAATCGAATCCTTGGGCCTGCCATATAACGCATCAGAATGGAGGCTATTTATAGACTCGTCTAAACGAAGTTTGAAAGCAGTACTTCTCAACATTGGGAATAGGGTTGCATCAGTCCCTGCAGCACATTCCGTACAACTTACTGAGAGCTACGATAACATGAAAATTTTACTGGATGCTCTCCTATACGACCAACATAACTGGAGGATCTGTGGAGATTTGAAGGTAATACTAATATCATAAGTAAACTATTGCTATTGACTATGTTGTTTTTACAAAGGTTATTTGAGAGCGTATAAGAACACTTAACTTCCCCACAGAAGTGATACAGTCCAATGCATAGATTTTTTTATCTGATAGAACAAATTCTCTAAATTCTTTAAATATTTTCATTTTTTTCAGATTGTGGCATTTGTATTGGGAATGCAAGGGGGATACACGAATACCCATGTTTCCTCTGCAAGTGGGATAGCCGAGCGGATGAGAAGCACTATGCACAGCGTGAATGGGCATCCAGAGAGAATTTTGAACCTGGGTCGCATAATGTCGTTTCAGTGCCCCTTGTACCACCAACAAAAATTTTGCTCCCACCACTTCATATTAAGCTGGGCTTGATGAAAAATTTCATCAAATCAATGAATAAGGAGGGTTCAGCATTCCGACATCTCGAGAGTAAATTTCCTCATATATCTGATGCTAAACTAAATGCTGGGGTTTTTGATGGTCCTCAAATTCGAACTTTGATCAAGGATACTCAGTTCGAAAACGCAATGACTCCAACTGAGAAGAATGCCTGGCAGGCATTCAAATCAGTTGTCACTGATTTTCTTGGCAAGCGTAGAAGTCCAGAATACGAGTCCGTTGTCGAAAACTTGATGGAAGCTTTCAAAGCTCATGAGTCGCGCATGTCCATAAAAATGCACTTTTTGTGGTCCCACTTGGACTATTTTCCTGAAAATTGCGGGGATTATAGTGAGGAACAGGGTGAACGATTTCACCAACATATCAAAATAATGGAAGAGAGGTACCAAAGAAACTGGGATATCAATATGCTGGCGGACTATTGCTGGTGTTTGAAGCGAGACGTGCCCGAAGAAAAACACAGACGGAAAGCCAAAAAAACTTCATTCCTTCCTCAATAAACTTTTTTCAATATTCATTGTATGAATAAAAGTATTTATTCACACAAAGTTTTCATTTTTCACGAGTGTTCTTATAATATTACTCGTATCTACAGTGTTTAAGCTAAAAAAATCAATAAATTTGAGGATAAAATTGGACTTATAATAAATGGCCAATAGAGAAAAAACCTGACCTGATTGAGGAAAACCAATGTCATTTTCGAATTCAGCATGGTCGAATTATATAATATGAGTTGAAAAAACCCTCACAGCAGACAAAAAATTTCATATGCATACCAGTGTTATTAATTAACAAAGAAATATATAAACCTCAAAATATAAATACTTGGTAACACAGAAAATTGAATGAAACTTGTTTCATTCAATTTTCTGTGGCTGAAACTCTTGAGAAGTTATTACTTTTATCATAATGAAAACATTAATATTAATTTTAATTCTTATGCATTGCCTGCCATAATAGCAATATCACGAAATTTGAAAAATTATGTCATATATTCATAATTCTATATTATATTGATAGATTAACTAAATATCCTCATCAGCATCCGCATCCGCGGATGTTGAAATTAAAGATCCGCATCCGCAGATGTTGAAAAACTGACATCCGGTCCACCACTAATATATATATGTATATATATATATATATATATATATATACACACACAATATATATATTTATATATATATATGTGTGTATGTGTGTATATATATATATATATATATATGAAGAGAAAGAGAGCTACAAGGAGTTACAAGCAGGAGCGGCTCCCAGGTAGGCACTGTGGAACTGCAGCACCCCCATGATCTTACGATCTTTATATTTAAATATTTAAAATAGCCTCTCTGTTTGGTTTTTTTCAATGAACTTTGAGTTTTTAAATCAGATTATATCCTTTTTTCCTTAAACTATTTCAATGCCGAACGAATGAATCACGAAAGTAGCTTCAGCCTTCCCGTGGAACTGCGTACTTAACAGTTCCAGATTTTGTTCGAAACGCTTGAAACCTCGGTGGCGGACGTACGAAGAGCGAGCCAGAATCGCGGGTTTCAGAGGATCCAAAGCACTGTGGACAGAGCAGTGCCGATTTGTTTGTTTGACGTGGTAGTTGTGTTGCTGTATCGTTTCTAATTCGAAATTTAATTTCCGAATTGCATTTATCAATGATTCGTTATCATTTATTTTTTGTCGTGAGATTGAAGTTAATTATATAATAATTGGATTATTTACAATATATAGCTTTCATTTCTTAGAAAAAAAATTTCGCAAGTGACTTTGTTTTTTGAAATTTTAACTAGGCGCCTATTTTATTATCATGGCTGCAATAGCCCCAGAAGTGAGTCGGGTGACAGTGAGTAAAATTCTGTCTCGTAATTTTTCACAGTTATCGCTTCAAGAAAAAATAGCTATTAAAACTGAAGGACGCCCTACACCAGAAATTCAAATATCTCAGCCCGGAATAAGTAACAATAAGAAATATATTCATAGTTTTAATTCAGAATGGTACCAAAGAAAAAGTTGGCTTTGTGGTTGTAAAGTTAAAAATGCATTATTTTGTTTCCCGTGTCTACTACTCGGTGGTGACTTGACGTGGACAAAAAGTGCTTTTACAAATATAAACAAAATGAAAGAAAAAACTGAAAAGAATGAGCGTTCAAAGAAGCATATTGATAATATGATTTCCCTGTCACTTTTAGGAACGGTAAATATCAAAGAAAAACTTAGTGAGGCTTACAAACTCTCGATTATCGAACATAATAACAAAGTTACCAAAAATCGTGAAATATTGTCGAAAATAATAGACTGCATTAAATTCTGCGGAAATTTTGAGATTTCTTTACGTGGACATGATGAAAAAGATGATTCGGCAAATCCAGGTGTATTCAGGGGATTAATTAATTTCGCATCAAAATTAGATCCCGATTTGAAAAAACATTTAGATAGCAACACAGTCTTCAAGGGCGTTTCCGAAACCATTCAGAATATTCTTGACTGTGTGCTGCAGGTATCCCGCAATCAAATAAAAAAATAAATTAAAGAAGCTTCGTTTGTGACGGTCGGATATCCGACAAAACCCCCACACGAAAAAAAAACCACCGACAAAACCCCCGGCGACAAAACACCCACCGAAAAAAACCCCAGCGACAAAACCAGGACCCCCAGCCTTCGTTAGGTAGCCTTATAATCGTTTTTCTTTTTCTTTTTCCCTGTGGGTTTGCAGCATATATATATATATATATATATATATATATATATATATATATATATATTGACGATTGGTTAGGTTAAGTTGTAATATTTTCGTTCCATCCATAAACCAAATATCGGACTTACCTAAATGTTGCATACATTCTTCTGTAGCAAACACAATGACTCGATTCCTGGCTTCAATGCCACTATCGTGAATAAGAAAAGGCTTAGTATGTTCTCTACCAGTCATAGCCCAATCACCTGAGATTTGTAAATCATTTAAAGATACTGGATCCTTAGTTCGTCCTTCCTGATGCTTTCTTTGAACATTTCTTTTTACTGTACTTAATTTTCCCATAGCAAATCTTCCTTCTTGAGTCATGCTTTCCAATGAATCCGCGACAACGCGACTAGTATTTCCTTTGTTTGATTTGGCCTGTTGATAGTGGGGGTTTTGTCGCATTACCCTATTTCGGGGGTTTTGTCGGTGGGGTTTTGGTCGCCGGGGGTTTTGTCGCCGGGGGTTTTGTCGGTGGTTTTTTTTTCTTGTGGGGTTTTTGTCGTACATTCGTGACGGTCATGGCTGATGACACAACTGATGTTTCTGAACACACTCAAATGGTTATTGTTCTGAGATACGAGCTGAATGAGGAAGTCTTTGAGCGCTTCTGGGGTTTCTTTACTTCGGAAAATCAAACGGCAGAAGGACTATCTAAGTGCATTCTAGATCAGCTAGATATTCTTCTCGAAGGAAACAAGAAGAAACTAATTGCTCAGACATTTGATGGCGCAAATGTCATGAAAGGAAAAAAAGGGGGAGTTCGGGCTAAAATTAAAGAAGTTTACAATAATGCACACTTCATTCGCTGTTATGCCCACCAACTGAATCTGATTATGAAAAATGCAGCAAGTACTACCCGAAATTCAAGAATATTCTTTTCTAACCTCTTCGCTATACCAACATTTTTATCCAGGTCACCACTTCGTCTCTATCTTAAGCAAACATATGGCCAGCCGCATTCCTCGTCCATCCCCTACTAGATGGAATTTTCATATACGCACCGTAAACCGCGTCTATGAAAATTTCAAACCCTTTAAAAAATGCCTTGAAAAAATACAGTCGACAGCAAACGCAGATCAAACCATTTCAGAAGCAACAGGAATTTTGCACGTTTTGAATAACGAAAAGTTCATCTTTTGGTTGAAACTTTTTCATCAGATAATGCCTCACGTAGAAGTCATTTACAATCAAATGCAATCTCGAGCTATTGACTCATGTAAAGTACTAGAATATATAGCAAACTTCAACAATGCCATTTTAAAAATAAGAAATTCGGAGTACTGTGAAATTCCTTCAAAAACACTCATGATTGAAGCAAAGGAAGTGTGCGACTGCGTATGTGTTGACATAGCTGAGAGGTATTCATTTACCAAACAATTAGTAGCTGCTAAGCTGTTTACCAAGGAAAACTTCGATAGCTATAATATGAAAATGCCTATGGAAGAGGTAACGGTGACCACTGAGGCATATCCCAAGATTGAAAAAGAAAAGCTTCTTACTGAACTACAAGTTTTCTACAGTAGACCTGATATGCACAATTACGACAGGTTAATTGATCTGCTGAAATTTATCACTGAAAATAATCTAGTAGATGATCTTGGAGAACTAGCTAAGCTCATAAAAATTCTTTTGACCATCCTCATGACTACATCCGAGGCCGAACGCTGCCATTCAACATTAAAAAGAATAAAGACGTTCTGAAGGAGCACTATGAATCAGGAAAGACTAAATGCTCTTGCAATGATTTCAATAGAGAAAAATTTGATCAACAGTACACAGAATTTCAATGAAAAAGTAATAGACCTTTTCGCTCAGAATAAAAACAGAAGAATGGAACTTGTTTATAATTAAATTTTTGGCAAATTCAAAATTACCCGTTAAGCGTAAGTACCCTATAATTGATTTTATGATACTATTTTACTTATTTTTATGACTGAGTAGTGAGTAGTTATCTATTTATCTATTCGACTTTCTCTCTCTCTCATATATACAGGGCGTCCCAAAACAATGTATACACACTTTAACAGCTGATAGCTCAATTGATGTTTCTTTCTTTCCAAGTTAAACCCATTAGAATTAATAATGGCAGTCAGACTAAGCTTTGAACAAAGGAAATTCATTCTAAAATGCTACTGGAAGTGTGAAAACGCAGTTGAAGTGCAAAGACAGTTTAGGAGGGAGTTTCAAACAGATCCACCAACGCGACTTACCATCACTCGAATTAGAGATAAGTTTGAAGCCGATGGAACTGTTCAGAATGTCCACAAGAAGCGTTCCGGAAGACCACGGACATCGACAAGCCCCCACAAAGCAAGAAAGAGTACTGGAAACGTATCACCAAAGTCCAAGAAAATCTGTGCGGCAAGTGAGTCGTGAGGTAGGAATTTCAGAATCGTCTGTCCAACGCATTTTGAAGCGCTGTCAATGGAAAAGTTACATTCCAAGATTAGTCCATGCTATTAATGAAGATGATCCGGACCGAAGAGTGGAGTATTGCGAGTGGTACTTGGCACGATGTGGATGTGGATTGGACGAAGGGGTTTCGTAGAATACCCTCCGCGTTCACCAGACCTCACACCACTAGACTTTTTTTTATGGGGATACTTAAAAGACAAAGTCTACGCTATAAAACCTGCAACAGTCGCTGAATTGAGAGCAGCCATTGAACGAGAATGCACACAAATACCAAACGAAATGTTTCGTGATGTTTGCGATTCCATTGCTTCGCGTTATCAGCAGTGCCTGGACCAGAACGGACGTCAGTTTGAAAACAGGCGTTGACAAAACAATTAAATAATGTCTGTAGATTCTATTACATTTTGAAAATGAAATGTATTTTAATAAACACTGCCTTTATAATTATTTAAAGTGTGTATACATTTTTTGGGGACGCCCTGTATATATATATATAATCGACACAATTGTTCGCAATTTCTGAGGCAGCACCCCCATAACTGAAAGTCACAGAGCCGGAAATACTTTATCCTAACTGTGCATACTGCGCAACGCCTACCATCACAGTGTCTCGAGCCCAGGACCGTTGGAATTTCCTTCCCTTTAAAGTTTTAGTAATTCTAAAACCCTACCTGTAGAACTTTCTACAAATTTATTAAGCGTATAAATATTTGATAAACAAAATTCACTCTCTAAATACTTAGTAGAATACATTAATTACAGAAAGCTTAGCACAATATCATGTAGTAAACATACATTTATATGTGAGGACACCGCGATGTGTATATATATGGGAGGAGAGAGTTACAAGGAGTTACAAGGAGTTACAATAAGATAAAATGCCGATTAGGGCGCCCGGATCAAATAATAAACAGCAAGCAGCTGGCCTAAGTGGGTTGTTAACATATACTTCCATAAACATATATATATATATTAATGTAAAGAACGACGCTTGTGTAGAAGAGCGTTCAGCACAAGATGAGGAGGGAGAATGAACAAAATGAAAAATGAGGTACCACCCGGGAATCGAACCCGGGATCATCCGATTGCCGGTCAGATATGCTATCCACTACACCATGGACCTCGATCAATCAGAAGTCGTAATTCTCCTACATACGAGCAGAAACCAATGCCCTGCGGGGGCACCTTCGCATGCCGTACATATATACATTTTAACTGCAAACAACACAGCGTAGTGGATAGCATATCTGACCGGCAATCGGATGATCCCGGGTTCGATTCCCGGGTGGTACCTCATTTTTCATTTTGTTCCTTCTCCCTCCTCATTTTGTGCGGAACGCTCTTCTACACAAGCGTCGTTCTTTACATTAATTATACTGTGTGTTGTTTGCAGTTAAAATGTATATATGTACGGCATGCGAAGGTGCCCCCGCAGGGCATTGGTTTCTGCTCGTATGTAGGAGAATTACGACTTCTAATTGATCGAGGTCCATAGTATAGTGGATAGCATACATGACCGGCAATCGAATGATCCCGGGTTCGATTCCCGGGTGGTACCTCATTTTTCATTTTGTTCGTTCTCCCTCCTCATCTTGTGCGGAACGCTCTTCTACACAAGCGTCGTTCTTTACATGAATTATACTGTGTGTTTTTGCAGTTAAAAAAAAAATATATATATATATATATATATAGGAAGAGAGCGTTACAAGGAGTTAAACAAGACAAAATGCAGGATAGGGTATCCGGATCAAATAATAAACACAAAGCAACTAGCCTAACTGGCCTCAAAAGGAAGATTAGCTGGGTGTAGTACGCATCATCTGTCAACACCGGGTCTCGATCCCATAGGCAGATATCCTTTCACTTCGTTTATTATGGCTTTCTATAAACTAACTAACATTTGCAAGGGTTAAGCACTGAATGATACGATGTGTATATACAGTAGCTCGAGAATGAATCACAAACTAAATTATTACGTAATTACTCACATCTCAATGACCTCTTAATGACCATTAATTATACTGTGTGTTCTTTGCAGTTAAAATGTATATATGTACGCCATGCGAAGGTGCCCCCGCAGGGCATTGGTTTCTGCTCGTATGTAGGAGAATTACGACTTCTAATTGATCGAGGTCCATGGTGTAGTGGATAGCATACCTGACCGGCAATCGGATGATCCCGGTTTCGATTCCCGGGTGGTACCTCATTTTTCATTTTGTTCGTTCTCCCTCCTCATCTTGTGCGGAACGCTCTTCTACACAAGCGTCGTTCTTTACATTAATTATACTGTTTTTTTTTGCAGTTAAAAAAAAAAATATATATATATATGTTAAACACAGACCGTGCATGGAACAAGAAACTCTTCTGGGAAAATTAAATCCACTATAGTCCGAATAAGTAATGGTAAATGACAAATACCATAGTTTTTCTTTTTCATGATGCTAGCCCGACGTGGGCAACGGGTCTCTCGCAAAGAGATCCCATAAATACAGCTTCCCTCACCAGCTATCTGCAAAGCAGACAGGATCCAGCTTTGGGACATGGACCTAGGGTTTAAAGCAAGCCTAGTCCCTACATTCAGAACCTCTATATAAGTAAAAGACTCGTTGCATTGACGTCGGATTGAATAAACAAAGAAAAAGGGGTAACTATTGTATTTTTAGCCAAAAAAACCAAAACTTAAACCTCAACCGGGACATTGAGCGTCCACTTTTCAAGGCACGTAACAAGTCCGTTTAATATACACAAACTCAGAATGGTCCCCTGAGAAATTTATATGTTAAACACAGACCGTGCATGGAACAAGGAACTCTTCTGGGAAAATTAAATCCACTATAGTCCGAATAAGTAATGGTAAATGACAAATACCATAGTTTTTCTTTTTCATGATGCTAGCCCGACGTGGGCAACGGGTCTCTCGCAAAGAGATCCCATAAATATAGCTTCCCTCACCAGTTATCTGCAAAGCAGACAGGATCCAGCTTTGGGACATGGACCTAGGGTTTAAAGCAAGCCTAGTCCCTACATTCAGAACCTCTATATAAGTAAAAGACTCGTTGCATTCACGTCGGATTGAATAAACAAAGAAAAAGGGGTAACTATTGTATTTTTAGCCAAAAAAAAAACAAAACTTAAACCTCAACCGGGACATTGAGCGTCCACTTTTCAAGGCACGTAACACGTCCGTTTAATATACACAAACTCAGAATGGTCCCCTGAAAAGTGGACGCTCAATGTCCCGGTTGAGGTTTAAGTTTTGGTTTTTTTGGCTAAAAATACAATAGTTACCCCTTTTTCTTTGTTTATTCAATCCGACGTGAATGCAACGAGTCTTTTACTTATATAGAGGTTCTGAATGTAGGGACTAGGCTTGCTTTAAACCCTAGGTCCATGTCCCAAAGATGGATCCTGTCTGCTTTGCAGATAACTGGTGAGGGAAGCTATATTTATGGGATCTCTTTGCGAGAGACCCGTTGCCCACGTCGGGCTAGCATCATGAAAAAGAAAAACTATGGTATTTGTCATTTACCATTACTTATTCGGACTATAGTGGATTTAATTTTCCCAGAAGAGTTCCTTGTTCCATGCACGGTCTGTGTTTAACATATAAACTTCTCAGGGGACCATTCTGAGTTTGTGTATATATATATATATATATATATATATATATATATATAGGAAGAGAGCGTTACAAGGAGTTAAACAAGACAAAATGCAGGATAGGGTATCCGGATCAAATAATAAACACAAAGCAACTAGCCTAACTGGCCTCAAAAGGAAGATTAGCTGGGTGTAGTACGCATCATCTGTCAACACCGGGTCTCGATCCCCTAGGCAGATATCCTTTCACTTCGTTTATTATGGCTTTCTATAAACTAACTAACATTTGCAAGGGTTAAGCACTGAGTGATACGATGTATATACAGTAGCTCGAGAATGAATCACAAACTAAATTATTACGTAATTACTCACATCTCAATGACCTCTTCATCCGCTGGTTCTTTCTCGCAGTCACAAATTTCTGCAACGTTTTGTGTGGAGAGAAGGTTTCCTCCATCGGCCGCTGCGAAAAGATGGAGCGTAGCCCCTGCAGAGAGGTCCCCGTCTTCAAAGACCTGAGGGGAGCAGTAAAGCTGATGTGTCTGACAGGAATTGTTCATGATGAGAGAATGTGTAGTTACTCTTTGATGAATCACTGTTGTGGAATCCAGCTGAAAATGTTCTCTTTTATATACGTGATCCCGATTGGCCCCACCCCCACTATTCGATTCACAATTTTCCTGTTGGCTGTCAGAGAATGAATTTGGGTGTGGCTGTAACGTGAGGTTTTCCACCAACCAGAGAGCCTGGATTCGTTCTCATGTCCCGCCTGTTGGGTTGTAATTGGACCAGTCGCAAATTCTGGGGTCGTGTCTTTACCAAATATAACTCATTCATTCCATAGGTTATTTTGTTTTAAAAATCATATTAATGCTTTTTATATTATAGTTTAAGGATAAAACTGTATGTTAAAGATAAATTTGTATTGAAACAAGAGAGTTGCGTAAAAGGGGAAAAATGAATAAGTTACCCCGAAATAGAATCTATTTGGGGGAAAGACGAGAAATGAAATAGTTATCCCAAAATACAATTTATTTTTAATATAAAGTTATATTAATAGTTTTTTGTAATAAGGTTTAAAGATATATTGGTGTCTTAAAGACAAATTTGTATTGAAACACAATGAATGGGTGAAAGACGAGAAATGAAATAGTTACCCCTAATTTAATTTCTATATTAAGGTGAAATTTTGTTTTTGTATTAAACTTAGTTTATCATATTCGATTTTTGGTTTAAAGGATCGCCCACCCAACGTCAAATTTGCCTCGTGGTTTTCCACCACGAGAAACTTAATAGAAAAACTATTAGCATTGCCCTTTTTTTGAGACTTTGTCGGTCTACTCCCTGGCCCCATAAACGTTTATGCTTAATAGCTTTGTCTATTAATTGGGTCGTATTTAGAGACCTCGTCGGTCTATCAGAAGCTGGTAAGTAAAAGCCGTAAGGTGGGTTTGGTTAGGTGATGGTAAGCTATACTTAGACGATTGGTGGTTGTGGTGCTGTGGTGTTTTTTGTGTGGTTGTTATGCTCGTATATATTTTGCTATTGGGGTTTTACATGCATCTGTTTATATACGTTGTGTGTGTGTGTGTGTGTGTGTGTGTGTGTAATAATAGGGGATCTATGGGCGTATATATAGTCGGGGAGTGTATGTGCATTTGTGCGCGCCAACTGGCGGATTTCGAGTTCTAAGCCAAGTGACGCTACCCTGAGCTCCCATTATGCACCTGGATCTTCCAGGTGTAGGATGCTCTGTCTTCCGCTCTCTCTCTCTCTCTCTCTCTCTCTCTCTCTCTTAGTTTAGGTATACCCATTTGGGGGTGAGACCGTCCCACCTTCTCCCACCTGGCTCCCCACCTGGCTACAGTCTTCAACAAATCGTTGGAGACGGGCCAGGTGCCTGGTGACTGGAGGGAAGCCAACGTGACCCTATCTTTAAGAAAAGGGATCACGAAAGTCCAGGGAACTATCGTCCCATTAGTCTCACTTCGGTTGTAGGTAAATTATTAGAGGGGATAATAGCGGATAGGATCGTTGACTATTTGGATTCTTACAAGCTGCTTGGGAACTCCCAACATGGGTTTAGACGGCATAGGTCGTGTC
>JAJOZX010011515.1:65000-118990 GCA_023014485.1 Bathynomus jamesi
CTCATCTGGTTTCAGCCTATAAAATAATGACCAGAAACCAACGTTGTATAAAATATGAAAAAAATCGTAAAAAAATTATTGTCGGGGACCAAGACTTTTACGCACGACTGTACATATTTGGGGATATTATATAAGGAAAAAATACAAAAAAGAACAAGCAAAAAATACTTAATAATAACTAAATCTGAAAAAAAATCAATTAAAAACTCGAAACTTCCAAGTCACGTGACTAAATTAGATCAAGTGTGTTTCTTCTCGAATTGAAATAGCTTTTGAGGGCGTGACTAGTTAAACGGTTCTTAAAATGGACTTAAAATGGGCGTGAGTGGGCGTGAATGGGTAGAAATAGGCGTTGAAGATCCTGAACGTCAATGGGTGTGAATAGCGAAAACTCTTCAAGTCAGTTTCAAGTTTTGAAGTTCTCTTCTTCAATTTCGTCTCTGCTTTCGCGTTCCGTTAAAATTCTTTTAAAGATGTCGAATTGTTTTCAAGATTTGGATGATTTTGGAGATTTTATGTTATTTATTATATGTAACTGCGAGTGACACATTGGAAAACAAAGCGTTGCAATCTACTGTTATATATATGTACAGTAGTATGATATATATATATATATATATATATATATATATATATATATATAGAGAGACAGAGAGAGAGAGAGAGAGAGAGAGAGAGAGAGAGAGAAAGCGTCAATAACTCCAAGTTGGTGTTTGTATATTAATTGAAAATGTGTATGGAAAAGATTTATCAAAACACAAACGAAAAGATGCATTCTCTCTCTCTCTCTCTCTTTCATAGTCAGCGACACTAACCACTACACCACCGAGGTGCATATACACACACACACACACACACACTGTATATGTATATATATATATATATATATATATATATATATATATATAGGGAGAGAGAGAGAGAGAGAGAGAGAGAGAGAGAGAGAGAGAGACAGACAGACAGACAGACAGACAAAGAGACAGACAGACAGACTGATAGATATATGATCGAATAGAAGGTCGAAGGAAAAGAAGAAAATAATAATTGTGAAGAGATTGTACCAGAAATGTACAGGGTGAATCAGAAGTCCTTTCTCGCAAGCATACGATGTTATCAGAGCTCCATATTGTTATAATCGTATAATAAAAGAGTTGTGATTCGTTTTGCGTATGTAAGATTCGTTCTACATCTATAATATACTTTACATACAGTATATACAAAATCTACAAAATAAAACAACTGAATATTGTATTTAGGTAAATAAACAAATATTTTTCATTACATTCGTCTCATACTTTATATGAACTCTGTATAAATATTAAGAGCGCAATAGGTTTAAAAAACACAAATCACAAAAGTTTGAACATACCACAAAATGTTTTTCTCCAAGTTTTGCATCGTCGGTAAAAATCGTGACAACAGTTTGACGTATCCTTTATAAACCTTCAATGGGAATTATATATATATATATATATATATATACGGTATATATATATATATATATATATATATATATATATATATATATATATGATAGACGTTGGGGTGGTGGTTATATTTTTTTAAGAAAAAAGTACAATTGAAATTTAGGATCTTGGTATTTTTTCAATTTTATATAATAATAATAATCATCTACAATTTTTTTTTTTTGTTAAATTTCTGGTTAAATTTTTGGAAAAAATAAATATAAAATGTAAACAATTTAAAAATAACGAACGACGTACGCTTCATGAATAAAAGTTCGCGTGACGAATTTTATATATATATATATATATATATATATATATACAGTATATAACGAGAGAGAGAGAGAGAGAGAGCAAAAAATACCTGCATACTTCGCCTATTGCCTGATGAAATCGATTCCCTTATTATTTCGAAACGTTTTTCTCAAGAAATGACGTCTGTCTACAAATACGTTAAATGTCATGAGTAACATTTACATAATTATTTACATACGATTTTTATTATAAAAAATTATAATAAAAGTTTTTTAAATAAAGAACAAAAATTTAATTTCCATTCATTTCAATAAACTTGTAGATTTTTAACTGAACTCTCTCTCTCTCTCTCTCTCTCTCTCTCTCTCTCTCTCTCTCTCTCTCATTATTTTTAGAAATTAGGTTCATTCAAATTATGTAACCAAACTGAGGTCTTTCTGACATAATGATTAAATTTAAAAAATAATTCCTGTTAATTACGTAATTAAAATTTTAAAAATTCTAATAATTTATTGGCATTTATTTTCTTCACAAAAAATTATTATTATTACTAAATAAATGAGAAATTTTTCAAGAAATTTAAAATGACGAAAGAGTTTTTTAATTATGTTACATTTAATTTTAATTTAATTTATAAAATATACATTTAAACCTAATTAAGACTCCGTTCCATACAAATAGATACGAACGAATCAGTGTGTTTATAGGGATCACTGATGTCTCCAGTATAGATAGACACGAACGGATCAACGCTTTTATAGGGATTAATGGCGATAACAATATGTTCATATAGATCAGTAAAATGGGCGCGCGCATCGATGAACAAAGTGTTCATAAATACAAAGTAACTCTTAACAGAAATTATAAACACGTTCATATAAGATAATAAAGTACAAAATTTTAATGACATTTTCTTTTATTTTATAAACTTTTGGATTTTATTTATTGTGAGGCAACGTAATAAATTAGTATTTTTTAATAAAAAATTAGTTTTCAAGTATTGTATTAAAAAATAAATGACGCAAAAGCAACCAAATATGTTTATAATAATAATAATAATAATAATAATAATAATAATAATAATAATAATAATAATAATAATAATATGGGTCTATACATCAGTTTGGTGTAAATCAAGTTAAATATAAAATACTTTAATTGTAAAATGCAGTACTTTACGAGCATAAATCATTTGAAATTTATTAGCTTCAACATAAATAATTTGGGGAATGTTTAAAGTAGCTTTTAGTAAATTATTTTTTAATGTGGGTACGTGACACACACACACTCTCTCTCTCTCTCTCTCTCTCTATATATATATATATATATATATATATATATATAAAACGTAAAGAACGACGCTTGTATAGGAGAATATTCCGCGCAAGATGAGAGCGAGAGAACGAAACAAATGAAAAAATGAGGTAACCACCCGGGAATCGAACCCGGGATCTTCCGATTGCCGGTCAGATATGATAACCATTACACCACGGACCTCACTCAATCAAATGCCGTAATTCCTCTACATACGCGCAGAAACCTCATTTTTTCATTGTTTCGTTCTCTCGCTCTCATCTTGCGCGGAATATTCTCCTATACAAGCGTCGTTCTTTACGTTAATTATACTGCGTGTTTGCAGTTTAAATGTATATAATGTACGGCATGCGGAAGGTGCCCCCTTGGGGCATTGGTTTCTGCGCGTATGTAGAGGAATTACGGCATTTGATTGAGTGAGGCCCGTGGTGTAATGGTTATCATATCTGACCGGCAATCGGAAGATCCCGGGTTCGATTCCCGGGTGGTTACCTCATTTTTTCATTTGTTTCGTTCTCTCGCTCTCATCTTGCGCGGAATATTCTCCTATACAAGCGTCGGTTCTTTACGTTAATTATACTGCGTGTTTGCAGTTTAAATGTATATATATATATATATATATATATATATATATATACACACACACACCCACATATATATTAATTTGCAATAGCTTAAGAAGGAGGAAGAGATTGTAGAAGCCAGTCGACCAGGGAAGTACTCCTGGGGGGGGGGGACGTTAGGCAGGAAACAGGGAGTGCTGGAATTCCCGTTTCTTCTATCACTGTCCTACTTAACTGATCTTTTTCCGTGTCTCATTACCACTGGAAACAATAATGCTCTCTGTTATCATAATTAGATGAACTATCTGATTCATATCCACTTATATTCCTATGTCGTTAGTTTGCATTGGAGACACTCCTCTCTTTATACACCATCTGCCAAAAAAAAGGGTTCACTCTAAAAACAGCCATGAAATCAACATTTATTAACCAATCATAATGAAACTCATACAGAGCAAAACTATATAAACAGTATTATATGTATAACATTTTTCAGATTATTATATTCAAAATTAATGATTTAATGAGGATTGTTTATGTTCAACAAATTTTGTTGGTGAACATCGCTCCAGTTTTTGAATTCTGGGAGTCCACAAAGGCGGTAAAACTTTGGTAATAAAATTTTTATTCTCATTTTAGTTATAAAATACATCATAAGATTTATAAAATATAGGAAATGCCCCCATTTAAAAAACAAAAAAAAAAGGATTTTGAATTTCGAAACAGAACTTAAATCCTAAGTTTACAAAAGAAATCAAATTAACATTTTACTCTTTTGGAATTCCTATTAAAAAAATTTTTCAATGTGTTTCCCTTCTGTTTCAACAATTTTCTTCAATCTTGGACGAAAATCATCAATGGTTCGATCGATCTGCTCCTGTGGTATCTCTTCCCACTTCTCCACAAGAAGCTGACGCAAGTGATCAACATTTCTCACCCTGCTCCTGTAAACTTTCTCAGATTCCATAGTGAACAGGGTTCAAGTCAGGACTGTTAGGTGGCCAAGTTTGGGGTTCAAGTAATTCTGGGACATTATTTTTTAAGTATTCCACAGTTGCTATTGCTGGATGGGACGTTGCTCCGTCTTGCTGAAAAAGATAATAACCACCGTTGGCCAGATTTTGCATTTCGGGAAGCATGTTTCGCAGCAGAGTATTTCGATAGTACTCGACATTGACTTTTACACCAGGCTCAATAAAATGAATGGATGTTTTTACTAACTTTGATATGCCAACTGACACCATGACACTAGCTGAGAAATGACTTCTGGTTGCAAAAAGTCTGCTATCCGGTATTTCATTCTCACATTGGACATGCGAGTAAACTCTGTCATTTTTACTGTTCCGAGGTGGCTCCACAGTGAATTTCTTTTCATCAGTAAAAAAAGCTTTATCACATGGAGGCATTTCCTATATTTTATAAATCTTATGATGTATTTCATAACTAAAATGAGAATAAAAATTTTATTACCAAAGTTTTACCGCCTTTGTGGACTCCCAGAATTCAAAACTGGAGCGATGTTCACTAACAAAATTTGTTGAACATAAACAATCCTCATTAAATCATTAATTTTGAATATAAAAATCTGAAAATTGGTATACATATACACTGTTTACATAGTTTTGCTCTGTATGAGTATCATTATGATTGGTTAATAAATTATGATTTCATGGCTGTTTCTAGAGTGAACCCTTTTTTTTGGCAGACGGTATATACAGGGTGGGCCGAAAGTCTGGATCCATAGGAAAATATTTATTTTAATACATAAATTACAACAAATGGTAAATACTTAAAATGAATATCAACTTTAACTCGTAAATGCGTAACCGTGATACTGTACAGTGGTTCGTACTCCAGTATAAACAACAAATTATAACAAATGCTCAAATTGGCGGCCTCTGACATCGAGAACACTTAGGGATGGAATTTATGATTTTAATAATTCTTCGAATTGACGTTCTCGAGATGCGTGTTTCATTTGATAATCTTCTTGTTGACTTTACTGGACTATTCGTTAAAGTTTCACATACCATTGCAGAGGTATTTTCATCAGTTGCAGTTTTTGGACGACCAGAACGCCGTCGATCATGTACACTTCCTGTTTCTTTGAAACGTTTAAACAACTTGCCAACAGTCGCATGTGTTACTGGATGCTTATCAGGATGATTTCTATTGAATTCGGTAGAAACTTCTCTGTGTGTAGCGCCTGTCTGGCGTACATGAGCACAAGTTCTACCCGGTCTTCTGTTGTTAGATTCGAAGCCATTTCTGGGCTGAAATAAAAAAAGTATTTGAGTATTTATACTGAAGTACGAACTACTGTACAGTATCACGGATACGCATTTACGAGTTAAAGTTGATATTCATTTTAAGTATTTACCATTTGTTGTAATTTATGTATTAAAATAAATATTTTCCTATGGATCCAGACTTCGGCCACCCTATATATATATATATATATATATATATTATATATATATATATATATTATATAATATATATATATATATATATATATATATATATATATATATATAATATATATATATATATTAAAAAACAGTTTTTGCATTAATTTGTGTCCAACATTTTGCCCTACGATGTATATAGTAAGTTCCGTATAACAGAAAAATTTAAAACCTTTTAGTTCCCAGTTTGTGTCAGAAAATATTAATGAAAGGTCCTTCTCAGAATTAAGTTCCAAACTGGGAACCGCATAGACATTAACGGAAGCTTATTAACTCTCTTTTTGACCAAAAAGGGACCATATACAATAAATGTTAGGAACCTTTTACTACGAGTACCTAGAATGCTAAAGTTACTAAAAGTCCATTTAGGTATACTTCAATTTGAAGGCTTTACGAACTTTACAATTAGCAGTATACACAGTTTACCACCAGTAGATGAATCCTTCTTCAAGTTAGCCGTTCAAAAGGACGTAGAGAGGCATCATGAGCACTTTAATTTGTAGTTTGCCTTTCAGTCAGCAGTAATTCATTATTGTTCTTATTATTATTAAAAAAAATACGAGTATATATAAATTATATATATATATATATATACAGAGAGAGAGAGAGAGAGAGAGAGAGAGAAAGAGAGCTAGGGCGTAGCAGAATTCGCGCACCATAGGGTTAAGTAATATTTCATTTTCAGATATGGCTGAGAAATTAACGAAAGACGAACGTGTTCCGATAATTTTGATAATTAAATAAAGTGTAATACTTGAATCTATGTTTTTTTCGTTAATTTTCCACTCATATCTGAAAATGAAGTATTAATTAACCCTTTGTGGTGCGCGAATTCTGTTACACCCTGTGTGGTGATTAATTTATTTTATTATTTAATTTTGTTTAATCCAAGTTCTTTGCACTCATTTCTATTGCTTTACACTGATTTTTTAATTCTGCTTAACGGCACTGGTAAAGTGACCGAGACTTTAAACGCGGAGCATGCAAACATTTTGAAAGTAAAGGAATTTCGGAATAACAACCGTTTTAACTGTTGAACTCAGTGGTTTTAACACTGTGTTCCGCGAAACTCTGGGGCTCCACGAGAGGCCTTCGAGGGTTCCGCGAAAAATATTTGGTAATGGCGGAAATTTCAACTTTCAAACCACCCTAGTTTTAAAATGAAAATCTAAATATTTTAAATCATGTGATATTCGTTTAATGATTTTTTATCTTACACGACTATCTTCATGACTACCTTAAAAACTAATTAAGCCTGACTGCCTTGTTTATCTAGCTGCCTTTTCCCCATCAAAAATAGGCAGAATATAAAAGACGTGTTAACCACATTTCAAACTATACTGAGGCGGTTTGGCCATATATTACAAAACTATAGAATTCATTAGAACTGCATGCAAAAATAAAGCTATTTAATAGCAGGGTTCCACGACGTGAATTAAAATTTTGAAAACCTCTGAATTTTAACTGATTTACTTAATTAAACAAGTACGCTCCATTAAACCTTAGCCCCCCCCCCCCCCGCCCATGGCCTAAACCATTAGAGGTACAGTAAAACTAAACATACCTTACAAAAGAGAATTTAATCCTGCATTTAATGAGAAACAATTAAAACTTGGTGTTCCCGACATTGGCTTCCAAGACAGCCTGAATTCGCTTTGGGTAGCTTGCCAAAAGTGACGTGAATAGATCTTGATCGTTACACAAATTTGCTAAAACAGTTTCAATGTGTTGCGTCACTGTATCCTTCGAAAATCGATTTGCTGCAGGTTCTTGAAACAAGAGACATTCAACCTTGTCCTTTATAACTGATCCAATGTGTTCACAGACGTTCAGGTCAGGAGAATTTCCTGGCCATTCTTCATTTCCAAAGAAATCGATCTCATGCTTCCGCAACAACTGTTGAGTGGCTAATGCCTTAAAGCAGGGGGCCTTATCGTGCAGAAGTGTGACCTGATCGACATCCATAACATTTTTTGGGTTTCTTAGAAAAGGAATGACACGCTGGGGGATAGAATAATATCACGAAAATACTGTCCATCCCAACTCTGACCATTTGGCTTCAGCACCCACATGAGCTTCTTTGCAGTGAACAAAACAAACATACCAACACAGTCTGGACTTTTTAATAATTCGCGATAATGTTCATTGTCATCGATTTCATCTGGTGTTGTGGCCCACACTCGATCATTTTGGTAGTTAGGCCGACGTGTTACGTAAACAAAAAATTCATCGGAGACAGCTAAATGCATGAAATCATCCACATCCCAATCTTCAAGATAATCGGCAAACCACATTCTGTCATCGATGTTAAGTTGAGTTTTTCTTGGCTTTGGAAGTTCATGCCAAGGCTTTAAACCTTGCCTATGACGGTACAGTCGAATGATCTCACCACTAACGATCTTTCCTCTCAACACTTCGATCTCTCTAGAAAGTTTAGCACAGCTGTTTTTCCGCTTACGCGTACCGCTTTCAATGATGTCCTTTGTTTCCTGAGAGAGTGGCAAATTTGGGCGCCCAGATTTGGTTGTATCCACTTCACATTCATCCAAAGTTTTATTCCAATTTCTTTTGACGAAGTCCTCACTTCTTCGCAACTTTTTGGCAACCCATGAACGTGTTATAAAGGTGGCTCCAGCATCACGAGCTTCCCGAAATGTTATTGCTCGTATGCGATCTATCAGACGTTGCCTCTCCGAATCACCAATTAATTGAGAAGCCATTATATTATCACTTTATCAGCTAGAGTAATTTTAATACCTGCAATAAATAAAGAATTTTATATATTTTTATAATCACTAAAAACTATTTCGATATAAGTAAACATGTAAGCTGCAAATGGAGGGGGGCTAAGGTTTTTGGAACCCCTTATAATGACGGGGAAAGGCGGAGTAAAATACACTTTCGCACGTTAATGAACGCAGAGAGAGAACTCTCGATAATAATTAATTCTTATAATTCGTTTCAAACTACTTTTTAATGACAAATGCAAGACACAGCGTCGTACTTATAACCAGCGACAAACTCAAATGTGTCTACCCAGCCTTCGAATCCGTCTTTGTGATTAATCAGTTCTACCTAGAATAATTGTTTCATTTAAAATAATTATTATAAGTTTCATATTAATATTCAAACACTACATCTGTGTGTGTGTGTGTATATATATATATATATATATATAATATATATATAGATATATATATATTATATATATATATATATATATATATATATATATATATATATATTAGTAACGTAATTACTTGGCGAATCATTATTCCAAGTTACTGTAATTAATATACTGACAATATAATAATAATAATAATAATAATATAATAATAATAATAATAATCTGTCGGCAATTAAATAGAAAATCCGTTTCCAAAAGCAACCAACTTGGATCTTAAATTGGAAGTCGAAACAAAAGGAAAATAAACAGCAATAACAAAAAAATTTATAAATTTTGATAAAAATTGTAAATGAAGCAAGACAATCACGATGTGATAATTAAGATAAAAAAAGTAAGAGAGATAAAGAGCGAAAGATAAGAGTGTAAAAACTCTAAAAAGAAAATTAACCATAATCTCCCTGACAATAAAAATCAAAATATCTTTCGTGTATACACTATATATATATATATATATATATATGATGTAAACCCACAAGGAAAAAGAAAAAAGATTCCAAGGCCTTTCGTGTATTCAAAAGTACACCTCGTCAGGGAATGATATATCCCATCCACTCACCCATCCTCTATGTGTGTATGTGTGTGTGTGTGTCGTATAAAGGAAAACTGTATCGGGTCACCCGAAGATTACCTGGAGGTCACCCGAGGGTCAGCGAAAGGATGTCATTTCAGAGGGGGTCACAAACGATAATCTCACGCGTTGGTTCGTGAGTTCTCAAAATCACGGAAAATGTCTCAAATCAGGATTTGAATGGCTGAAATTTTGGAAATAGATGTCAGAATGGAAACCTAAAATTAGGGCTTGGTCCCTTGTTTGGTCCCTTTATAAGAGAGAGAGAGAGAGCAAACCGAGCAGAAATAAAATGAGCACCTAAGAAATAAATATAGTTTTACTTTCAACGCGCTATGAGTTACCAAAGTCGGAGTGGCAATGTCGGTCGTGAGGTAGGTGGTGTGTCTCCAACTCCCTGCAGCATATTCGGACTTTGGTAATTGACTGTACATATACTGATGATTCAGAGACGCGCCTCAAAAGATGAACCGATTAGTAAAGTATTTCCTTGACTCATTCGAAGCTGTGCTTAAAGGCCGCCGCACACCAAAAGTCACGCTAGCCACGCCACGCACGACAACCACGCTACACGGTCCTCACACCAAAAGACACGTGGCCGGGCAACGCCACCAGTATCCATCCGACCTAACTTGGTAGCAATTTCGTTCCATCAACTATCTTTTCTGTATATGTCCCCGTACCCTTCTTTCCTCATGTCATAAAGGCATGGGTACCGTCTGACTTCTTCAATCAACTTCTCCATTGCAAAACTGGTGCGAAACGGGGCGGATGGAGAATGAATGAATGAGTGCGACTGATTTAACCACTTCTGCCAGTGGGGATGGGATAAGCTCCAGCTACTACGAAGACGTACTGAGCATGCGCAGCCAAATACACGTCTTGCCTTTGTGAGCAAAACTTTTCAACAATACATTCTCTCAAAGTTTGTGAAGATGCTGTTGAGCTGCGCGTGCAGTCTAAAAACTGTTTGTTGTGTCTACTTTAGAATGGAGAGTATAAAAGGACTAAATATAGAAATATATAGTACATAAAGAGCGCACACTCGAGACATTGAGAGTAAAGCGAAGTATTTTCCTGAATCCTGGAAGTGTACTTCCTTCTAGTATTTCTAATTTAGTTTCAGAGGATTCCCCTTGTCAAGAAATGAACCACTTCTTATACTTTAGACCTACTTTCAACCCACACTGTAAAAATTAAAGGAAAACTTCCCTAATACATACAGTATATGTATACCATCTCATCTACCACTAAATTACGCATAGTTACTTCTGTGATATCATATGACAATATTATTACTTTTAATGGACTAAATTAAATTTCATTTTCAAGGAAAAAAGGAAACCGTCTGATATGGATCAGTGCTTGACCAACAATCATAACAGTTTCTATTGAGGTAAAGTAAAAGTAAACATGAGATTCAAAGATATATTTATAAAGCAAAATCGTTTTATAAATACAATATATTTTCGAATCTCGTATACTCATTTGGGCATACTTGGTTCGTCACATAACTTACGCATCAGTCAGTTTCCTTTTCCTTAAACACTAATTTTAATTTAATCCATTAAAAATGCAATATTTTCCTATGATATCAAATAATTAACTACACCGTAATTTGGTGACATAGGGTTTTCCTTTTAAATTTTCCAGTGCACTAGCATTGCAGTGTAATCTTTAAATATTTTTATTTTGTAAAGTATAGGGTAGACAAAACGTCTGGGCACCCCCTCTAATGTAAAAATTATAGCTGTAAATACTTTGAGGGAGTGCCCAGATACAACTCAGAATGGTCCCCTGAGATTCCATGCACGATCTTTGTGTGTGTAACATATATATATATATATATATATATATATATATATATATATATATATAGGGATGGCCAAAGGTCGCAATTGGGTCGTTTAGAAATGTACAGGAATTACTCGTAGAAATGAAGAATGTGTTCCAAAGAATGCTTACGAAGGAAGGAATTCACACAAATTTGCCAAATAGAAGCAGCTAGGCCTAGGATAATCACCTTCGGTCTAGCCTAGGCTATGTGGTACTGTATGTAAACAAACTTCATAATGACGTAGGCTATTAAGCCTTCAACATGGCGGATAGAAATTCTTTTACAATCGAGAAGCGTCTTGTTGTGGGTGTTCGGGCTCACGGAAAAGAACGTACTGGTAAAACTTATAATGATATAAAAGAAGACTTTGCAATGCGTTTTAATAAAGCAGCTCCGACTGAGGCAAATTTACTTAAACTGGAGAAAAAAAATTCACAACCGAATCTCTTTTAGATGCCAAACAATGTTGGAGACCGCGGAAATATGCGAACGTTAGTGCTCGTTTCGAGGAGTCAGTTCTTCAATTACCCGAGAAATCAACTATGAAACGATCTGCTGAATTCAAAATTCCAAGAACATCTATGCGACGTTTGATGAAGAAGGAAGGGTACCATAAGTTTAGGCTCGTATTTATTAATGAATTATCTGATCATGATAACAATGTACGGCGGCAGTCGTGTCAAATTTTATTGCATGAATTTCGAACCTTAGCGTCTCGTCGAAACACACTATGTTCAATGACGAATGTGCCATATATCTTAGCACAAGGTCTCGGAATGTTTATTTCGGGGCGAAAGAAAATCCCCATTTCTTTGACGAAATAGCATAACACCCTCCCCCTGTCATGATGTGGGGTGATGTAAACCCGCGAACTGATTGTTGGTCCATATTTTTTCGATGTGTGTGGGGCTGGTCAAAGTTATCTGGAGATGTTGTCTCATTGGTTAATTCCCGAACTTGAGAAAGTGGCCCTCGTAAACAGTGTTATTTTACAAGAAGACTGCACCAGCTCATCATGCTATTAACGTGCGTAATTTCCTCAACAACCATTTTCCACTGTGGATTGGGCGAGAAGGATCTCTCAACTGGCATCAGAAGTCGCGACCTCACAACTTATGATAACTGGTTGTGGTCTTTTGTGAAGAACAAACTTAGCCATATCCGCATGCACTCTGTTGAAGAGTTAAAAATGTAAATTCTTCATATGGTCTCAGCCATTACGCCTGAAATGCTTCGAAAATCTTTACGGCGCACTTGGCATCGAATGCAATTATGCGTTGATCACGACGGTATCCATAGAGACCAATTGGACGTATAAGCAGCAAGATATATTTTTATTTAATTACAATTTCATTCATAATGGTTTTTCTTGTTTTTTTTTTAAATAAAGTGTTTCGAAAGTTAAAGCCCATTCTTTTATCAACCATTCTATACCACCCGATCGTGACATTTGGCCACCCTTGTATATATATATATATATATATATATATAAAACGGTAATATTCTAAATAAAATTTAAACATTTAAGAATTTTCATATTTTTTCCAAATAATGTCAAATAAATTTTAAATATAAATTAAATAAATCAAACAGAAGCTAATTATAACCTAAAATTTTAATTACTTTTTGGGAAAAAGAATTGGTAAAAGTAAAAATTTAATACAGAAATTAAATTTTAAATAAATTATAGTATTTAAGTAGGTAGTCGATCATAATTAATTCATATGACTTTCATGTATGTAATAGGAGATTGTGATGACGGTATTTTAGCCTTATATATATATATATAATATATATTAATATATATATATACATATATATATATATATTATATATATATATAATATATAAATACATACTATACATACATATATATATATATATTATATATATTATATATAATATATATTATATATATATATCTATATATATATTGATATTCATAGAGTGTTGCTTATATGATGTTAGTACAAATTTCATATTTTACTGCTTATTAATTTTAATGTAAAAGTTTTTTAAACATTCAAATTAGGCAGCTATTGCAGTTTGGTGCTAATATCTGCTTACAGAGAGAGAGAGAGAGAGAGAGAGAGAGAGAGAGATACTCGTAAGGTGCAGGCAAACGATATATATATATATATATATATATATATATATATATATATATATATATATATATATATATATATATATATATATATATATACTTAAACCTAACTGAATGATTTAAAAAGAAAAATACCTCTCTCTCTCTCTCTCTCTCTTCTCTCTCTCTCTCTCTCTCTCTCTCTCTCTCACACACACACACACACGCCAATAAAAAATTTATATATTAACATCATAAAAGCAGAGAGGGAAAGGTTTTTACCAACTTTTAGCCCAAAATAATGCGTCAGATGAGCGATTTATGAGTTCTATAATTAGCGAGAACTTCGTTATTCAATTTATAACATGCTATTAAATTTTAGTTATTTAAAAAGTACGTGAGTTTATGTGAGAATTTTCCGTTGAAACTGATTTCCAACCAAGATTTATGAGGCTCAATCTTCACTGAAAAGCACAGAAAATGCACGACTGCTTCACTCATTCACCTGTTAAAAAATTCTTTAAAAGGAAAACTGATTATGTACACGAAAAATAAAACCTTCTAAATTTAGAACTTATAACTTCTTTTTGAGGGTTTTGAGGGGAAGATTTTCCTTCTTTTGGATATGAAAGATTCTTGTGAGATGATATAATACCATATCTTCTTTAGATAGAAAAAATGGCCTTGAAAACTTTTTGAGTGATTTGAAAAAACAAGATATTATTTCTACGTATAGAAGTTTGCGGGAAGTCTCTGTTTTATGTATATATATTTTTTGAGGATATGTTTTTTGAGATATGTTTTTGGGATATTTTTTTTGTGGATATGTGGATATGTTTTGTGAGTATATTTTATGGTCGTAATTAGAGTATAAGCATGTAACCTATTTTATTAAACGCAGTGACTCAGTTTAGGTGTTCTTTCAGTACTTTTTTCTTTAAATTCTAAAGGGTTTCATTTTATAAGATTATTATTTTTTTTTTTTTATTTTCACGAATATGATCGTCTTTTCTCCGAAAATGAAGACCAGCACAAAGAGGCATTTCAAATTTGTATCTCTAGTTTCGTTTCATATAATCGTCCAGTTCTAATTAACTGAAGAATAATTCTTTGTTTCCTCGGAATAATCCCCAGTATTTGAATTGATGATGACTCTAGAATTCTATTGAAACGATTCATAAAATTCGTGAAGAATACTTTTTTATTGAGAGGAAACGTCGTTTTGTGGTAATCCAATTATCACTATCACCCATGTATAGATCTGATACTACCATTTAACTACCAATGTTTACTTTCTCTCACTGAGTTTATATTCAGTCGCCGAAGTAAAGCGGTCTTATCTTCTCTTCGAGTCGTGTTGTGCGCATGCTTACGAAATCATTTCACACGCGTTTCTGAAGCATTAGAATCCTCTTCAGCCTTTGTAAAGCGTTTTTAAAGCGTTACAGAATTCTCAAACGCATGAAAATACATTTTTTAGATTTACTCATCACGGATAAATAAATAGAAAGACCAAATAAAGGAGTTATAATTAATTATATTTATTATTTCATTATTATTTCATCACAGGTTATTCCTTCAGATAATGAAACTTTTTCACAGATTCACTTAAAATACAAATCGATGTTCCTTTTTCGAGGACGTGAGAAGTGGGCGGGGACTGTTTACTGTATAGAAATTTGTACGTATGTGTTTAATATAATAACGCATATATATATATATATATATATGCAAATAACTGCAATGACCGCGCAGTATATAAATGAATAGAAACGACATAAGTATTAAGGAACGTTTCTGCACACGAGGAGGAGAGATAACGAAATAATGAAAAATGAGGCGAACCGCCTGGGAATCGAACCCAGGGCCTTCCAATTGCCGGTCGGACGCTCTACCATTATGCTACGGACCTCACTCAATCACAAATCGAAATTCTCCCAAATAGGGCAGAAACCAATGCCCTCAGAGAGCACCCTCGCAAATCGTGAATATGCGCAAATAACTGCAATGACCGCGCAGTATATAAATGAATAGAAACGACATAAGTATTAAGGAACGTTTCTGCACACGAGGAGGAGAGATAACGAAATAATGAAAAATGAGGCGAACCGCCTGGGAATCGAACCCAGGGCCTTCCAATTGCCGGTCGGACGCTCTACCATTATGCTACGGACCTCACTCAATCACAAATCGAAATT
Organism: Bathynomus jamesi; assembly: GCA_023014485.1. Taxonomy (NCBI): domain Eukaryota; kingdom Metazoa; phylum Arthropoda; class Malacostraca; order Isopoda; family Cirolanidae; genus Bathynomus; species Bathynomus jamesi. The sequence continues at coordinate 80,943 of JAJOZX010011515.1, forward strand.
CTCCCAAATAGGGCAGAAACCAATGCCCTCAGAGAGCACCCTCGCAAATCGTGAATATGCGCAAATAACTGCAATGACCGCGCAGTATATAAATGAATAGAAACGACATAAGTATTAAGGAACGTTTCTGCACACGAGGAGGAGAGATAACGAAATAATGAAAAATGAGGCGAACCGCCTGGAATCGAACCCAGGGCCTTCCAATTGCCGGTCGGACGCTCTACCATTATGCTACGGACCTCACTCAATCACAAATCCTCGTGTGCAGAAACGTTCCTTAATACTTATGTCGTTTCTATTCATTTATATACTGCGCGGTCATTGCAGTTATTTGCGCATATTCACGATTTGCGAGGGTGCTCTCTGAGGGCATTGGTTTCTGCCCTATTTGGGAGAATTTCGATTTGTGATTGAGTGAGGTCCGTAGCATAATGGTAGAGCGTCCGACCGGCAATTGGAAGGCCCTGGGTTCGATTCCCAGGCGGTTCGCCTCATTTTTCATTATTCGTTATCTCTCCTCCTCGTGTGCAGAAACGTTCCTTAATACTTATGTCGTTTCTATTCATTTATATACTGCGCGGTCATTGCAGTTATTGCGCATATTCACGATTTGCGAGGGTGCTCTCTGAGGGCATTGGTTTCTGCCCTATTTGGGAGAATTTCGATTTGTGATTGAGTGAGGTCCGTAGCATAATGGTAGAGCGTCCGACCGGCAATTGGAAGGCCCTGGGTTCGATTCCCAGGCGGTTCGCCTCATTTTTCATTATTTCGTTATCTCTCCTCCTCGTGTGCAGAAAACGTTCCTTAATACTTATGTCGTTTCTATTCATTTATATACTGCGCGGTCATTGCAGTTATTTGCGCATATTCACGATTTGCGAGGGTGCTCTCTGAGGGCATTGGTTTCTGCCCTATTTGGGAGAATTTCGATTTGTGATTGAGTGAGGTCCGTAGCATAATGGTAGAGCGTCCGACCGGCAATTGGAAGGCCCTGGGTTCGATTCCCAGGCGGTTCGCCTCATTTTTCATTATTTCGTTATCTCTCCTCCTCGTGTGCAGAAACGTTCCTTAATACTTATGTCGTTTCTATTCATTTATATACTGCGCGGTCATTGCAGTTATTTGCGCATATTCACGATTTGCGAGGGTGCTCTCTGAGGGCATGGTTTCTGCCCTATTTGGGAGAATTTCGATTTGTGATTGAGTGAGGTCCGTAGCATAATGGTAGAGCGTCCGACCGGCAATTGGAAGGCCCTGGGTTCGATTCCCAGGCGGTTCGCCTCATTTTTCATTATTTCGTTATCTCTCCTCCTCGTGTGCAGAAACGTTCCTTAATACTTATGTCGTTTTATTCATTTATATACTGCGCGGTCATTGCAGTTATTTGCGCATATTCACGATTTGCGAGGGTGCTCTCTGAGGGCATTGGTTTCTGCCCTATTTGGGAGAATTTCGATTGTGATTGAGTGAGGTCCGTAGCATAATGGTAGAGCGTCCGACCGGCAATTGGAAGGCCCTGGGTTCGATTCCCAGGCGGTTCGCCTCATTTTTCATTATTTCGTTATCTCTCCTCCTCGTGTGCAGAAACGTTCCTTAATACTTATGTCGTTTCTATTCATTTATATACTGCGCGGTCATTGCAGTTATTTGCGCATATTCACGATTTGCGAGGGTGCTCTCTGAGGGCATTGGTTTCTGCCCTATTTGGGAGAATTTCGATTTGTGATTGAGTGAGGTCCGTAGCATAATGGTAGAGCGTCCGACCGGCAATTGGAAGGCCCTGGGTTCGATTCCCAGGCGGTTCGCCTCATTTTTCATTATTTCGTTATCTCTCCTCCTCGTGTGCAGAAACGTTCCTTAATACTTATGTCGTTTCTATTCATATATATAATATATATATATCCCCCCCGCCACAAATGTATCTCACTAAATTTCATTAACATATTTTATTTCCTAAGTGAAAATTTATTAAAAACTTATTAACATTTAAGGTCATTTACTCATTTTGAAGGTTTTTGCGTCTTTAAATGTGGAAAATTAAAGAAGAAAAAATTTAGTTGACGTGTGCAAATGAACATAATATTTCTAAAAGTTCTCCCACGAATACATACACACACACATACATACATACCTTATCTTATCTTATGTTGTTTCGTGCGTTGGTCTTTTTTTACACGGAAGTCAAGCTGGTGGCCCCGCCTCTAGGTCTGGTTTGGTGGAGAAGCTAGTTGCTTTCTTGTGCTCTCCATCGTACATAGCCAGGCACGCCAGGCTCATCTGGTACCGTCCTGAGCCAGGCATCCAGTCTTCTCTTGAAGACTTCAACTTTGACCCCCGTTACGTTTCTGAGGTCCTTTGGAAGCTGGTTGAAAAGTCTTGGCCCCCTGACAACCAAGCTATTTTCCTTCAGAGTTGAGGAGGTCCCTTGTCAGGCCCTTAATTTGGGAACACTACACATTCTGACTTTCCTATTTTCCAGTGTTGTTTGAATGGTAATTGGGTTTAGTTTTAGGTTTGGTACCAGTTTTTCGATCATTTTCCATATGTAGATTATGGTGTACCTCTCTCTTCTTCTTTCCAGGGAGTACAGATTTAGTTTACGTAGTCTTTCCCAGTAGTTGAGTTCTTTGCAGCCATCAATGTTGGCTGTGAAATGCCTTTGCGTTTCTTCTAGTTTATTAGTTTCTTCCCTTTTATATGGGGACGTCAAAACTGAGCAGTATTCAAGTTTTGGTATAATCAGTGTTTTTAGCAGGGGAATCATTACTGTCCTGTCCCTTCTCTTGAACGTTCTTAGTACCTGTCCGGCGACTCTTTTTGCTTTATTTATCGCTATCTGATTTTGTGTTTCAAATTTTGCATCATCTGTTTTTATTAACCCGAGATCGATCGCTTTCATGCTTCTCTGAATTTCCTGTCTACCTGGAGCATAATATGCAATCTGTTTAAGTTCTTCTCTTCTACCATATCTCAAGAGCTGAAATTTCTCGGTGTTAAAATTAATGACATGTTGTTGTCTTCTGACCATTTGTATATTTTGTTCGTGTCCCTCTGCAAGGTCTCCACGTCATGTACATCGCTGATTTTTCTGCTGATCTTTGTATCGTCTGCAAAGGACGTTACTATACTGTTGCTGTTTACTCCGCTGTCTATGTCTGTTAGCATGATAATGAACAGGAGTGGGGCCAGTACTGTCCCTTGTGGTACTGAGCTGCGTACTTCCGATTCTGATGATGATATACCTTGAATTTTGACGACCTGCAGACGTTCTCTGAGGAAGTTGTAGATCCATTTTCCTACTTTGCCTGTTATTCCCATATATTTCATTTTATACCATGGTCACATTTGTCGAAATCTTTAGCAAAATCTGTGTATATAACATTGTAGTTGTCATTGCCTTCCGATGCATCTAGGATATTGTAGTGTTCTATTAGTTGTGATAGGCATGATCTACCTGATCGGAATCCATGCTGATTTTCGTTGAATCTTTCCCGTGTCTCCAGGAAATCATAAATTTTCTCTCTAACTATTCTTTCAAATACTTTCAAATAATATAAATACGGTGTGTGTGTATATATATATATATGCTGTATATATTGTAGTGTATTGTTTTTTTTAATAAAGATAATCATACCTAATAAGAATTTAATAATGTTTTGTTTAATAAAGAAGAAAATAATGTTTAATAAGAAATTTAATTATGGTTTGTATGTAAATAAGAATTAATAATGGTTTGTTGGAAATTAAGAATATAAAATGTTGGTTGGCAACACCTGAGACGGGCCCAGAGAAGGCAAAATGCCCTAAAAATCCAGTCTTCGCGTGGGTTTGCCCCGATTAGGTGTTTTTCATATTATTATGTTATTGTTTATTTAAAATAATTAATTATGTCTCTCTCCGTGGTTCAGTGTTAACGCTAAGTCCGCCCTCGCTTTACCCTGTTTGTCTAAATTGTTTCGGTATAAATAAAAAGTCAGTAAATAGTAAGTAATAGTGTGTAATTATCCCCGGTCCCTTTGCTTTGTTCGAAAGTTTAATGGCGGCTACGTCTCCCCGTCTGCCCGTATAAAGACACAGAGAAAACGAGTGATAATAGTAAGAAAAGGAAATTAATGAAAAGAAAGCGAAGAGTAGAAGGAATGAATGTTTTTAATATAAATCACGACATTTTTGGTGGCAACTGTGTTCCTATTAATTAATATAAGGGTGTTCCCACGTCCTCTGTACGCGCCTTATATTGCGGCCAAATACATTGCTCCCCTTTTTTTTCGTCTTTATAAAATTAGTAGATATTCTGTTTCGGAAAATTAAACAGTAAAATGCATTGTGTACCTCAGTTGTAACCAGGAAACACCCTTTGGAAATGCTCAATTCGGTAAAAATTCATTTTATCTGTAATTCAACATGGCGCAGGTAGTTTTTAAAATTTCTTCTCAGAGCGCCATTTTCGAAATCTTCATGGAGTCAGACTCTGTTTTCAACCGTTTCGACTCAAAATCTTGACTCCAAGAATAAACTGAGTCGCTTCTCTTTTCGTCTCATATCGGCCGTTATTTTGTTTTCTTTAGAGTTCGTTTTCTTCAGATTTCGTTTTCTTCATTCGTGGAGAGAGAGACTTATTTAAAATTTAGAAATCCCGTCCGATGGCTCATTTCTTTTTTCTCTTCAACTTTTATTGTTCTCTATACAGCCTACCTATTTTGTGTTTAAAAATTTTTTGTGTTTACATTTTCGGAATTAATAATAATGGTGATAATAATAATAATAATAATAATAATTAGTAAAAAAATTTCACACTTACTTATATGAATTAAATTATTTTAGTTGTAATGAAATTGTTGCATACATTTTTATGCGGTACGTCTAAAATTCGGAGGGTAAATGTGACGCTTGCATTTCTAGATATATATACTGTATGTAATTATATAGTAGCAAATTGTAAAAGATTAAATAAATAACAAAATTTTCCAGTATCTAGTGGGTAGTTTTTAAGATTATTCTTCGACTGGATGTGTACAATGAAGGCTGTCAAGTCGACACATGATCATCATATGTGTATAATTTTAAGGTAGTTATCGTATTTCCCGGCGTATAACGCGCACTTTTTTTTCCCCCAAAATACTCCAAAAATCACCCTGCGTTAAAATTAACTCGTTAAAATTGTATATGTGAAGTGAGGTAGGAGGTATATTTTTTCCTAAATTTTTATTTTCCTAAATTTTCTCTTCAAAATTAGGGTGCGCGTTATACGCCGGAAAATACGGTAAGTGTAATTTTAAGGTTTTTGTTCAAAGTCGAAAAATAATGGTTAAAGAAAATAATTTATACTGGGTCGATTCGGACTGATTCAGGTTATTTTGTTTGCCGTATATAAATTGTGAGAAATTTTTTTTATTTGAACTAAAGGAATTGGTTTAGTAAATTCTTTTGCTAAATTAATTTCGGTTCTTTGAATTTTTTTTATACATTCATTTTTATTTTATAGGTGGGCTGACTTTTTGTCCTCTATTTTTTAATTCTTTCACGAATTTTAATGAAAATTCCGTGATATTTTGTATGGTTAGGCTGAAAAAAATTATTTTATTCTAAAATTATAGTTTATTGTGATATGTAGTGTTTTGCTAAAAATTTTAATTCTGGGTATAAGTGAAAATTTTTTTTTACGTTCGAGCGTTTGCATAGAAAATATTACAAACTTATTTCATGATGTAATGCGGTTTGATTTGGTTAGGAGTAATGTTTATAGAGGTTCGCTTACAACAAAAAGTGAAAACTCGCTTCATAATTCAGTGATTGAATTTAATTTTTGTTTACCTAGTAGGTTGCGCTGTATTTTTTGGTTCATCATATCTTTTATTTATAATAACGATGAAAATTTGTATTTAGTTTCACTTGGAAACGATAAATTACTGGAATTCCTGTGAGTTACAAACCATGCTGGGTTTCATGTTGAAGGAGAGAGTTGTTTCTCAGATGTAATTTGTGAATTACAAGTTTTCTTCCTGTAAAATTTAGCGTTGCAGGTTGGAATTAATATATTAAATTAATTTTCGGTACTAATATTTACATTTTTGTTAGTTAATGATTATGTTTTGGAAACTGTTATTTTTTAAATTTCATTTGTGTTTACTCGTGCAGTTGAAGCGCTAGATTGATTGCTGACTGGAAATGGAGCATTTTAGATTGCCAGTAACGTTTTTGTGGTATCTATGTCCGCTCCCCACAAAGTGTAAGATGGTTCATTGTTATCGGTTTTCATTTTTGTCTTTTGTATTTAAATGTGTCGATGTGATTTCTGAAGGTAGTTTGAATAATAATATTTTTTAAATTATAATAACGGTTACTATGTATGGGCGCGTTTATTTTATACTGTGCAGTATTGTTTCGTTGTGTTTGATGATTTTTTTTATTATCTTCTCCGATGTAACTGCAATAAGTGACCTTATTGGTAGCTAGGCTGTGATTAAAGTTTCACGAAATTTTGTAAAATTGTCATATTTTTCTGTAAATTTGGCCAGAGCAAATTATAGTTATTGTTTCGAAGTGAAGTGTTGAGAAAATTCTGTTAATTAAATGTGAAAAGTGATAATCAGTATGAGTACAAACTTTTAGATTTTTTTTTTTAAATTTCGAGAGGCTGAATTTGGAAGCAACAAAGATGAATCTGAACTCCATCCATTGCGTTTAGTTGACCCGAATTAGGTGATCGATCACCGATGAGAGAGAGAGAGAGAGAGGAAGAGAGAGAGAGAGAGAGAAACGAAACCGAATGTTTTCGGGCAGTCCTGATCCCACTGTTCGATGCTTTGCTGAATATACGTTTTAGCACTCGGTAGGCAAACCACGAGCGTTTGAATGAGTGTTTAAGACTTTACTGTCCATACAGGCATACAGTAGGTTCGTTGTGAAACCACCTACGGCGAAGTTATCGTTTGATTAATGCCATGTAGGGAGTCTTTCAGCTGGACGTAGGAGGAGCAGCGTTCACCGACAAAAGTTGAAATGAGAGAGGCGAATTTCTTCGTCGACTTCTAGATTTGCAAATTCCGTTCAATTCCTGTGCGTAGTTCCACTTTAATTATATCTCCATCCCCTGATCCTCTTTGAATTGGACGACTCTTTAGTTTTATCGACATTTTTTTGAGAGAGAGAGGAACCTCAAGCGTGCTGATCTGTTGCATGGTGATGCAACCCCTTGCATTCTAGCGAAGTGAGCAGGAGAGCTGCGATTGAAAATTTAAGAAGTCCGTTCTCAGCTTTGCGGATTGTTATCTAAACAACGTCCAGAAATTAATGTATACTGATTGTTATTTAATGATATTATAAGTGAAAGGGTGCGAGTATTGCCCAAATTTGTTTTGTTTCGTGTAATAGTATGTGCGCTCTGGTCAGTATTTTTTTGTACACATGTGCTTATTCTTTCTATGGCGCCCTAATAGTAACTATGTAACTATATGAATATTTGTTTCGAGTGTAAAGCGATATTTGATGAGAAATCGCTGGAATAGATTCTGAACTTGAAATTTGTTGTAACCAGTTTTAAGAAAATTATCCTTTATTTTTCACGTACTGTAACAGTTTTGTTACAGGTCGTACATTTGATTATTAGTTTGAAATGTTATTTTATGCAAATAATGTGAAAATTATAAATTTTTCTTTCGATTTTTATGAAATGATACAAAATATCTAATGTGTGAATTTGTCACTGAAATGAGTTCTTGTATGTTCTAACTTTGAAATTGTTAAAAAAAAAATTGTTAAAAGAAAATCAATGAAATAAATAAGTTTTCCTAGTGAAAACTTATTTTCAAGGGGGTGATGCGAGTGTTGTGTATTGTTTTTTTATAAATAAAGATAATCATGCCTAATAAGAATTTAAGAATGTTTTGTTTATAAGAATTTAATAATGTTTTGTTTAATAAAGAAGAAAATAATGTTTAAGAAGAAATTTAATTATGGTTTGTAGGTAAGTAAGAATTAATAATAGTTTGTTTGAAATTAAGAATATAAAATTTTGGTTGGCAACACCTGAGATGGACCTAGAGAAGGCAAAATTCCCTAAAAATCCAGTCTTCGCGCGGGTTTGCCCCAATTAAGTGTTTTTCGTATAAGTATGTTATGGTTTATTTAAAATAATTAATTATGTCTCTATCCGCGGTTAAATGTTAACACTAAGTCTGCCCTCGCTTTACCCCGTTTGTCTAAATTGTTTCGGTATAAATGAAAAGTCAGTAAATAGTAAGTAATAGTGTGTAATTATTCCCGGTCCCTTTGCTTTGCGGATTGTTATCTAAACAACGTCTGCCCTTATAAAGACACAGAGAAAACGAGTGATAATAGTAAGGAAAGGAAATTAATAAAAATCGAAGAGTAGAAGGAAAGAATGTTTTTTTTATATAAATCACGACATTATATATATATATATATATATATATATATATATATATATATATATATATATATATATATATGCAGCTAACTCTAGCTGAACAAAAAATAACGGAAGTTACCAGGAAAAACAACTGCCTAGATTTGGTATCCACAAACAACTGATAACATAGAAATATCTCCTGAAATATCACAACATTATTAAAATAACCAATACAAAAGCAACAGGGAAGGAAAGAACACGCGTTATGGGAAAAGGCAAATTCGAAATTTTTAATTTTCATTCCAAGACTATAAACTGGGAAATTTTGGGGAGTTCCATGAACTCGAGTAGGATTATAATGAACTCTCAAAGAGTGTGTACTCGTATACATTAGAACTAAATTGAGTGAGCTCGTTTTACTCTCCATTAATTAATAATAAGTAAAACTTTTCGAAAGGGTGAACTGAACTCTCTTTTCGAACTAAAGCAACTCATGAAAATAGTACAGTCCACTCCTAATTCAAGAAAAAACCACTCGCTGCTTATGTGTAAGAAGTTAATTCAATCGAAAGGGGGGGGGGGCACCACCTGTTGGAGGAAATGTCAATTAAATTCCATTTCAGTTTATTTTCATCAACTGAGTGTAATTACATGCATGTAATTTTTATGATGATCAAGAACAACATACTAACAGAAACTCATTTTAAGGTTAACTATATTAGAAGTAAATTTGCCTTACCTCGGTGGGATTAGAACCGATATTACTGAAGACTAGAATTTTGCGAGCCCCGACGTTACTCACTCGGCTACGAGACGTTAATATATGATGAGGAAAATGTGTATATATACTCCTTCGCCATCATTTTAGTATATATACTTTAACACGTTTGCTTTCCCACCAGGTCACGAGACGCTTAATTATCTGAGTAAGCGTACTAAAACATTTGGGTTGAATATTCCGCGATCTGTTAGTTTAAATTAGACTTTTACAATTGATTCTTGTAATATTCATAACTATTACAGATATAAATGAGTTTTTTATGTAGGAAAGAAGAGGTAGGGCGAGTGGCCGCAAAAACGCCCCCCTATATAAGAGCCAAAATCAAGATCTCTGACGAGGAAGACGACATATCACACAACTATCAGACCTTTGAAGAATGAAAACAATGCATTAACCGACGATGTAAAAGAAGTATCTGAAATATTAATAGCTCAGTATGAATCAGTTTAAAACACTTTGGCTCAAGTGTTTGCGCAATAATAAATATTTATTTATGAAACTCTACATTAAATATGGGATCACCTGAAGATCAGGGCCCCCAGCCTTCTTTAGTTAGCCTTATAAGGCTAACTAACGAAAATATCACGACTTAACCTAACCAATCGTCAAGGGCGTAAGTTGACCTAACAGTTGGTTAAGTTAAGTCGTGATGTTTTCGTTAGTTAGCTTTATAAGGCTAACTAACGAAGGCTGGGGGCCCTGATCTTCAGGTGATCCTTAATATATATTTTCGGCTCTTACAAGAAAAATATAAACTTTTTAAATGCTTAAATTATACTTAATAGTGGAACGAACGCACGATGCACTTGCAGTTGAGGATAAATTAATTTTCTGAAGAGAGTAAATTGTTATCATTTAAAAGCTTAATATCTTCTCTAAGTAAGTCAGGAAACTGATTTTCTCTTGATAGTAAATATACACTCGTGGAAATTTGCAGTGCATCCAGCATGGAAGCAATAGACTGGAAAACCATCTTTAAGGATAAGACAACGGAAGAGATTCTAATAACCTTCAAAAAGAAGACGCTAGAAATTGTTGAAAACATGTCCTCACCCCACGGAAAAAACAACAAAGAGGAAAGAGAAGCAGGGTTGAGAGACAAAAGAGGTCAATGTTCCGCCAGAGAAAGAGAGTGACTTAAAACTTAAGAAAATGCAAAGACAACATCAGAAAAATAACAAATAACAAACTGCAAAGACAACATCAGAAAAATAACAAATAAACTGGAGAGCATAGATTGCGTCATACCGAAGACACTATAGAAGATTGCTATAGCATACAGAAGATTGCTATAGAAGCAATAAAGGTTAACTCAAAATACGTCTACAATTTTGCAAAGAGGAAGATGAAATATCACGCGAATGAAAGCAATGCATTAACCGACGATCTAAAAGAAGTATCTGAAATATTAAGAGCTTAGTATGAATCAGCTTTCAGTATCCCCATAAGAATTATGAGGAGAAAGTACAACGGACTTTGACTTCACAAAAGACGATATCACAAGAGCTATAAGGAAATTAAAACCACATACACACAGCAGCAGGCTCGGACTGATGGAACGCTATACTGATTAAAAACTGTAAGAATGAAATCGTTAAGCCACTATATTGAATATGGAGACGAATCACTGGACACAAGGAATATTGAGCATCCTGAAGAGAGCGAACACAGTTCCAATTTATAAAGGAGGGGATCGACCTCAGACAAAAACTATAGGCCATTGTTACTGACATCTCATTTAACCAAAATATTTGAAAGAATGGTTAGAGAAAAAATCTGACTTTTTGGAGACAGAAAATTTAAATGATAACCAACATGGATTCCAATCAGGAAGATCGTGCCTATCACATATAATAGAACACTCCCACAAGAAGTGGGACTTTTAGTAAACGTCAATAAAATGTTTATGACGTTTACTAAACATTCCAGTTCCATGTTATGGAATCTCTACAAACGGACACAAACAGAATTTACACTTGTTCAGAAGGCAACAGAAAGAAATTTAACCTTGAAAATTTTCAACTATTGTTGGTTGCGGGTTTCTCCCGAGGTGAAATCCCTTCCGCCCCAGTTGACCCCGTGGATGGAGTGTGACGACTAAATTAATGCATGTCTGGTAGCACGGTCACGATGTTTTCCAAACCAATAATGTTACCGTTGATGTGGTAGAGTAGTTCACTAGATAGTTGCGTGACAATTATATCGTAATGTTTTTCGCCGTATGATTACTCACTCAAACCTCAGCTAAGTGACACTGGTTTCTGTAACAATTTAAAATATACCTTCAACTAGTTTTTTTATGAAACACCACAAAGTTTTTAATATTTTATTTTTATATTCGTTCACAGAATAAATGAGATTACACTTATAGTCCAGTCAATCTAGGCTATATTTTTGGTCAACCTGGAGGTAATTGTACAGAAATGGTTTCATCGTTTTTGACATCCCGAAATATTCAAAAATAACATATTAAAAACTTACCACCATTGGGTGAGGCAATTTTTCAGAAAAATGGAATTTGCATTAACCCCTCACACCCCCAGGTTGGTAGGTCAAAATGACACCATCTTGTATTTTTCGTCCACAGCTAACCTTTAACATTAATATTTTTTCTTCAAATTTTCAGTAATCCTTCCTAGATGGTTAGCAAATATTTTTAGTTGATAAAAAATTACTCAGTTAAAAGACGAAAAACGGAACATCGCGCTGCGTATCGACCGCGATTGTAGACGTTATTGACCATTGCTCAAGTACTCAAGTAAAATTGACCATTGGACATCATAATCGTAGAGGCTTTGATTAGGTCTTTCAAATGAACCCCAACACCACTAGTCTATCCTTCATAGTTTCGAAGATAATATATATTTTCATATTAACGACGTTCATTTGTTTTGATTTCGTTTTTTGGACATAACTCTTGGATAAACTGAGATATTGATCTGAAATTTAGTTTATAGAAAAAATAGCATGCTATGTCAACTCAAATCAATACATAACGATTTCACAGGGATAGGCATTTTGATATAGCCTATGCGTGATGGTGAGTTAGTAAAAATCTGGGTCTGTATTATTTTCGTAACTGTTCTCTGCATTCTCTATGTCCAAAGGGTGCTGACAGTTCAGACAAGAAACGCCTTGACATTCGCCACACAAGGCTGAGCATTTCAGTCCATTCTTGAAAGACGTACATCTCGCGTTCTGACACTCTACCTTGCAGTTACATCTGAAAAGTTTTATTAAGCTTTCTGGTGCTGGAGCTTTCGAGGTATAAACTGGTAGCAGTTTTCCTTTTTTCACAGTCCAACCCCATTCTTCTGGATCAAGATCTTCCAGTCCTCTCCAAACTTGCACTTGGAGGTAAACACGCAATGAATGGAATGATGCAGCTGCGGATGTTGGAGGCAAGCTCTCGGGAGACACAACTTTCATACTTGCAGCAACTTTCCGGTAGAATCTTGTGACACGAAGCTTATCAAGCGAGCTTTCTTTTTTCCGCCATAAACAATAAGCAACAACTTTTCTCCAGCAGTAATAACTTCTTCTCTTGTTGATGGTGAGTTGTTGAAAACTTGGCTTAAGCCTTGAAAGCTCTCGTCTTTCTTAAACTTTTGCAGGGCCACATCTTTACTAATGGAGAACAATCTGGACGTTGTATCACACCCAAGTAAGGCGTGAATAAGCAAGATTGCTTCGCAAATCTTCAATCCTAATTTCGATTTAGCGTACTTGATGTCCCACAGTTTGGTTTTCGCTTTCGATCGAGTTTTTTGCTCTGATGTGAAAAATATTCTGTGACCATCTACATCAGCATGATGGAGCAGGAGAATGAGTAGATCGGTATCTTCTGCAATAACAACTGTTGGTTTACTTCTGGCAGATTCAATTCCTGTCTGTACAATCAAAAGGTCTGCATCACCAGATGATTGGATTGCTTTCAAGTTTTCTTCGTTCATTTTAGTCGCCAACATTACCAGAAATCTCTGCTTGTTGTCGAGGTTAGTAAGAAACTCGTCTTTCTTCATATTTAGCTTCATTTCTCCTGTTAAACGTACAGGTATGCCCTGCTTGCCTTTGGTTCTGCGAATGTGGGTTGTATCTTTGGTACAAGGCTTCCCGTCATATCCATCAAATACAACGACTGTTCCCTCTCCGTAATGCTTGAGGACATATTCTACATAAGTTTTGCAAATCTCGTTGTATGTTCTTCCTTTTGTCCATTGTACTCTGTGGAGTAAGGATCCTTCATCGAGGACATATGAAATATCTTTAGGAAGTGAAGCATCTGATTTATCAGGCGCAGTTGAAGACCAGATAGAATTTGCTAGCTGTGGTTTATTTGCTTCCCTTAACAAACCGTCTGTCTCTATAAGTGCAGGAAGAAATGTGCACAGCTCATACGAGAATGCTGTCTCCAAGTCTACAGCTGATCCCATACCTCTGACAGTGGTTATTAGACGTTGGAATAACAAGAGAGGATCAACGGGAATAACTTCTTCATCTACCTTAATAGTCGATCTTGCTTTCATTGTTATGGCCACGTCTTTCTTCTTGAACGTATAATCTGCAACTGGTTTTCCGGACATTGAAGCAAGAATGTTGCTTCCAATAACCTTGGCATTGTCTACATTGACAGTTGAAATAGCAATTTCTGCTGTGTCAATGCTCATGAGTTCCTTTCGGTTGTCGAAGGGGTTTCTTGCCACAGCGTACGCCAAGATTTTCAATGAATCTTTGAAATCTCTTTCAAGTCGTGCCTGTCTTGTTTCTTTATGCTGCTCACTACCTTCATACGTTACATCTGTAACTTCCTGCATCGCTCGGTTTATTTCTGCACAGGTTGGTGTCGACAGTAGCCAAACTGATCTTTGTACCTCAGTCATTCCTCGTCCTTGAGTTAGTCTACCTGTTGTTTTCAAACTCCTCATAAGAACTTGTTCTATAACCAGATCTGTTGAGAGTCCAGCCCAAAATCTATTACTTCTGCGAACAACATGATAGCCTTCTCTAAACTTTGCTTAAACATTTGGATGTGTCTCTTTTAGATTTAACATTTTTTGAAGATAGATGCTTGTTGACTTAGCATACGCAAAATGTCCAGACGCTGCGAAAAATGGTAGCATGCTATACTCTGCCAGTAAATGAAGAAGGAAGTTTCCTGTTCTTTCGGCTTTTATGAATGTGCATAGTATTTCGACCATTTCTATGTATTGGAACCACAGTTTTGCAATTCTCGAGGAATCTAAGCTATGTTTGTAGTTCTCCAGTTTCTCAATCATCTTTTTGAAGACCTCCTCCTTTTCTACATCTTCCGAACTTATTTCTCCTGAGATTGATTTATCAAGTAAATCTGAGATCTGTATTAAATCGAAGTTATCAGCAAAATTGAAAACATCTTCTGACTGAGTGTATTCTTCATCATTGTCTAACTTAATAGGGCACTCGTATATTTCTGACATCATTATTGCATGAAGGGCACCTACAACTAGTAGATGACCACGAACGGCTCGAGATATTGCTTTCCCACTTAGCATGTGGGGCACCGTGTTTTCAGCATAGACAGTTTCTAACATTGTCTGCAGTCCGGAAGAAGTCATGAGATGCCCAATAGATCCAAGGAAACTCATGGCAGTGTGGAGCCCACCAAGTCGCAACACTATTTCTTTCAAAGGGCTTGCATCATCCACACTTTCTTGGATTTCAGTTCCCTTCCAGTACAGTGGCTGATCAAATGTTAGTACCGGTGACATGTTGTAGCGCTTTGCTTGCTCAGACACAAAATGCATGGTTGACAAAATGCACGATTCGTCGCTGGATTGCATATCGATCATCGGCATGAATATAACGGAAGCCTGTCCAGGGTGCTCTCCTTTATGCACCATTTGCATAAAGCCATTCCACAGTGGTCGTTGAGGTTTCAGCATCCAGGCACAATTCCATAAAATGTTGAAGCAACTTGTTGGATCATCGGCATGAAATTGAAATTGATGCAAATCTTTGTATGTTAAGGCGCAAGAAGATTTTCTGCGCGAGCGAAATATGTGAGTTTCGATGCTGCAAATGTCCACGATCTCCTTTGATGTGACATCTATTCTTGGCACTAATTTCGTGGAAGCTACCTTGGGAGTAACTGTAACAATTATACCCATACCGTGGAATGTATTTAGACCATCGATTGTTCTAATATTGTGATCAACATTGTCACCAACATGTTGTATGAAAGATTCATTGTCAATTCCTTCAATTTCTGTCCCCTGATGATACGCCGCACTTCTTTCAAACTTCTGAACCTCTGAGTAGGAAGAGCAAAATCCGTGACTGTGTAAAGAGTCAATCAAAAACCTTGATCCAAATTGTCTATGCATTTGCACTCCCAAGCCAATCTGAAGTGGGGCAATTATTGCTTTTGGTCTGACTGCTTGCATTATTGCCTGCCCAATAGAGGCAATTCGTAGGTCACTGCTTTTGGCAACAAACATCTTTTCAAGCAGTAATCGTAAAGATTTGGGAAGAAATTCTTTGCAACGGGCACGAGATTCTATGTCTTGGGTGGATGGATACATTGTTGAAGAACTATCGCATTCTTTAATTTCACTTTTTAGCAGCTTTGCCGCAGTTTCAATAATGCGATTTTTTTCAGTTTCTACGTCATCTGATTTCTTGCTTTTATAGAAATCATAGAGAATATTCTTGGTTTTTGATCTGAATGTGACAACATTATGTTTCCCATTAATCTCCGTGACAACAATTTCATCTTTAAAATGCTCCATCAAACGACTTTTCAGCCATTTGGAAGTATATGCATGACTTGATGAATCTTTCAGATGATCCTGCATTATTGACAAAAGATCATTGATTGTGGTTTGTTCATCATCATTTTCTCGCAAATAATTCGCCACAAAAGCAAAGGCAGACTCTTGAGATTCATCATAAGGCCGACCCCTTTTTAAACTTTGACTCGTTTGTGTGTTACTATCGTATAGTTTTGGAATACCTTTTCCAATACGAAAGTTAGTACTACATGCTTGATGATACACCGCATCTTCTGAATGTAAATCATTTACAAAAGCTATACGCCCTTTTACATCAACTGCCCAGCCATCCTTGCGCTGTTCGCAAACTTTTAGAATACTGATATCAAACTCACGATTCTTGCACATCACTTGAAAAGCTTTATTGTCCCGTTTATCTCTTTCGGTGATGCGATTTTTGCAGAACAAACAATCCAATTTGTAATTAAAGTCGTGATCAGATCTTAAACTAAGTTTAAATGCAGTGGCATCAGAAGATGTGGATGCTTTCTTTTTATTGTAAGATGCAATGTTCTTCTTATTAATATATGGATCTCTACATGATCTGTGTAGTTTGTCTCCAGCTGTGACAAAGATGTCATCGTCTCTTTCTCTGCTAGCATTGCAAACACCCAAGGCACCTTTTTCTGTTAGTGTCACATAAGAATCACGGTCATCTATGACTTCTTTACATATTGCACAGGTTTCGAAACGTTCAGAATCCATTTTGACCTGAAACAAAATAATAGAATTAATTAATTTTATTGCAAAATTACAGTGTTAATTTTGTTTTAGAAACTGATTGGACCTGGAAGTAATTGCATTTTTAAGCGCCAAGTTTAGGATTCAGGCGTATTAAGAAACTCGGATCATATATGATTTCGCATAGCGGCCATCCTGAAAATCCAAGATGGCCGCCATGGTGGGCCTACCGCCCACCTGACAATATCCTAAGCGCTATAATTATATTCCCTGACCCTGAAAATGTATGTTTAGACACAAAAATTGTGAACCTACATATATTAGAAACAAAGATTTAAGTAAATGCAGGTTTTTCACACGTCGGCCATCTTGAAAATTCATGATGGCCGCCATAATTGACAAACTAAGCATCAGACACTATTCTAATCCATTTTAATGGTTTCGTTTACCATTAAAACCTACACAATGATATATTACAATAAGAAATTGATTGAATAGTAAAAATTTGGTGCCATTTTATTGTTACCGATGGTAGCGGCGGCCATCTTGGATTTATGGAAATTGGCCTGGCCGGTTTGTGGTAAGTTTTTAATATATCATTTATGTTGAGGTAAGGGTGCGAAAACAGTTAAAACCATTTCTGTTACAATTACTTCCAGTTCCAATCACAGATTGACTGGACTATTACGTTATACAGTTAATAAAGGGAAAGGCCATGATCGGAAATCAGATAGGACTAACGAAAAGGAATCGACCTAGAGCCTGAATAGACCTAGGTAGAACTCTATTGTTGTTCCTCAAGGATTACCCTGAAGGTTAATTGGATGAATTTACTGATCTAAGTTTATCTTACAAGTAGACGCCTGTCGTATATTGGTTTTTAATAAGAAATTTAATAAACTTATTAATTTGCATGAAATTAAGATAATTATGTGAAATATAAAATACTAGTTGGCATCATGGAGAGGTATTTGAAAATGCGCTGAGGCTCGAGGCACGACAGTCTCGAGTGGGAGGTACTAACAATCAAAGTGTTTTTGTGTAAAAAAAAAAATGCAATTTAAATTGGCTCAGTAACGAATTCTCTTTCTCCACACAGTGTTGTGAAATCATGCACTCGTTTTTCTCCCCCATTATTTATTACTGCAAGGTTAATTAAATAAACAAGTAAAAATATAGTTAAGTTCTCATTTTAAAATCCCCTTATTGGTCCGAAGGTGTAACTGCCCGAAGCTTGTTTATAGTCTAAATGGCGGCCGCTCTACCCAGTTTATAGAATATTGAAATCAGTTTAAATTAAGTATTACGAGTGAAGATAATGCAAAGAAAGAAAGGAAAAACTAATTAAAACATTTTCACGACACCCCTTTTCCCACGGGAAGGTAGGGAAAATAATATCTTCTGATGAATTGATCTCGACTAACTTCTTCATCTCATCGACTCTCTAATTGACTGACTCTCGATCTAACTCTCGCTGACTCTCTCTCATTATTATTTATTACAGAAATTTATAATTTCTGTAATAAATAATAATGCAATATTAAATGTAATAAATTTAATAATAATGTAATAATTATGTAAAAATAATAGAATCTGTATGTTTAGAACAGGAAGATAGTTTTAAATTTGTGCGAATGTACTTATAAGCGGGTCCCTTTAATGAAAATGCCCTTCCGGTGTCGGGAGAACGGGATCTAACCTAGGTGCGAATTTCTTAACGGTCGGTCCCTGGACTGTTTTTCCCTCTTGTTTTGGTTAATTCGTTTTTCTGTATCCACCCGAGGAGGATGCCAGTGGGCATCGAAATTGTTGTGGAAATAAACTCTCTATTAGAGTGGGTTTTTATTTTCAGAAAATGAAAAGGTTTATTGGCAAGTAGTATAGCCGAAAAAGGGGAGAGTGCAGGAATGTTGCAGGTTATTATGTAATGTCACAAAGGGGTGGGGGTTGTTGCAAAGGGGGGAGGGGGGTTGTTGCAAAGGGGGGAAGGGGGGAAAACTTGGAGGCGGCGTTATCCCCCAAGAGAAAGGAGGAGGAGGAGGAGAGAAAGGAGGAGAGGTGTTCACCTGGCAGGAGCCAAGTGCACATTAAGACTTCCAGCCGGGCTGGCGTTGTTTTATAGGCTCCTAATCAGCCAGAATCAGCCAGAATCAGCCAGTTGGCTGAGCCAAGGTGAGAGAGACGCCTGAAGGAGAGAGAGAGAGAGAGACAGCTGAAGGAGAGAGAGCTGAAGAAGAGAGAGATGCCTGTAGGAGGGAGAGACGCCTGAAGGAGAGAGGATAGGTACACATGCAGGAGTACACATGCTGGAGGTACACACATACGTATACATGCAGGAGTACACATGCAGTAGGTACACATGCTGGAGGTACACACATACGCACACATGCAGGAGTACACATGCTGGATGTACACATGCAGTACACATGCTGGAGGCAAACATGCAGGAGAGAGAGAGAGAGACACCTGAAGGAGGAAGATACATGCAGGAGAGAGAGAGAGAGAGACCTGAAGGAGGGAGAGAGACACCTGAAGGACAGAGTGGAGTTCTCCCCCAATTTATTTTCGTTTCCCTAACCTAAGAGGCCACTAAGGGGTTTACCAAAGGGCCAGAAATAGAAGGAGCAGAGCTCCTTACTCGGCCGGAGCCGAGGGGGGAATGGTTCTTCACCAGCTTCGCGATCTTTTATAATCCTCTATTCTGGCTGAGTTGCCAGATAGCGCAAGGTATTCCAGATAGCGCCATGTGTCCCATTAATCGTGTAACACATATATGACGGCTGTTATTCCAAATGTACTTGTATATATAATAAACTAATGAACCATATAAAATACCACAATATATATTTATATGGTTATACAAGATTCAACCGTATAAAATAACACAAGCGCCTCTTTCATTACGCTTTAATAGAATTAACAAAGTTACCCTATTTCGTTAGACAGAAAACGAATTTTTATAAGGGATGCCCAACTAATTATCCACCAATCAATAAATAATAGCAAACGTGAATAAAGAGTTCCAATTCAATGGGTAACTATATCGACATAAGCTTATTATTGTAGCGTTTGCTCCCAATATAAATTTTCCTAAATAACAGTAAAACCAATTAATTGAAACTTCATTTAAATAATTTACGATACAATTCCACCAAACGAGATGAAAACTTATGAAACATATAGCCTCATTCCTGCGAAGAAAAAATGAAAAAATGACGAAAAATAAAGAAATTATTCATTTGGAATTGCCCAAGCCACTATAGCGGGGTCGGACGGAGATTATCTGTTCTTTTAAACATCTTATTTCTGCTTATTAAATAACTTTTTAGACACTTGATTTTTATTATAAATATTTAAGTCACGAATAACAGTGGGAAAAACGTCCGACCCCGCTATATATATATATATATATATATATATATATATATAATAAACAACTCATGCACACACACCACACCACACACACACACACACACACACACACACACGATGAAAGGCAGAAACTAAATCAGTTCGAATCGAGTCCCTAGAGACCTTTTTCGTTCGATTCGTGTCCCTAGAGACCTTTTTATACCCAAAACATAATCCGATAGAGGAAAGGATTTCCGAGAATCTGCCCAACTCGGTCGGCCTTATTTTACCTTTCTACGAGTCAAATCAACCAAAACCTCGCCTCACTCCTTGTTTCAGCATTCATTCATTTCACGTTTTATTGTGAATTTCATCCCATATATATATATATATATATATATATATATTATATATTATTATTTCTACAATGAAACGGGGTCGGGCCGAAGAACGGGTGAGAGATCTCCCCCACAATATATATATATATATATATATATATATAAATTGAATTTACCGTGGTACACCATGTTTGGCAAACGCTTTAGTGGTGCAAGCCTCATTTACTGATGCATATTATATCTATCGGGCAAAAACTTTTAATTCAGTCACTGATTGACCCTCTAATACCGCAACAGCACAAACTATTGAGTAGAATGTTGTGTTCTATTACATCAAACAACTTACTCATACCCACTGCCATAATTTTCTTTTATCATAACTCAGCCGAGCAACTAAGCGACGTTGGATCTGAGTGGTAGTTGCATGGGGAGTCATCCACCGCAGCAGATAATTTACATTCGATAAATGTAATGAAATAATTAAATAAAATATGCATTTATTTTTATATCACGGATGGAGTCGATGTAGACAATGCAGGTCCTGAGCTTAAATTATCTAAAACCATAACAATACAAATTATTTCAATAGAATATTATGGTCTATTACATTATTACACCTTGCCCAGATCCATTACCAATAACCTCAATTTAGTAATAATAACAATTATCTCTCATACACTATATATATATATATATATATATATATATATATATATATATATAGAAAGAGAGCGAGAGTTTTGTTCAAATAAAGGATTCAATTTATAATGAAAAGGTACGACTTGGGATGTCATTCGATTACTGAGAGTTATTAGCAATGAAGTTCAGTAGAGATTACCCCATAGGACACGTAGGGTGCCCATTTATCTGCCAACCACTTTATTTTATTATGTGTAATGACCACCTTAGACCTACAGTTTAACGTTGAAACGGAATGTTATTTTTAAAATATAATTATGGTGACTAATGATGCGGGAAATTGAGTAAATGGAAATATTATTTTCTCGAAAACTATGGGTGATAGAAAACGTCCTGAAACCATATTTGGAATCAATATCAAAAGTTCTATACGAATCACCAAATACTTTTCAAAGGAGAATAAGAGCATTAATTCTATTAGTGAAAATATAAAGATGCAATTACTCGTCCGTACCCGTTATAGCGGAATGGTACACGTCATAGCTCCACCCAGCTACATCGGCAGCCAATCACGACGGACATCTGGTCTTTTGGGCGGAGCTTGGCGAATGTGCATATAAAAGGGGATATTTTCAGTTGGGAGTAACAGTAGCTATTTTCGCATCAGTGAATAATCATTCCTCGACCATGGACCTGTACGTCTCCCCAGACTTGTATGAAGAACGTGATACTGCAGCATTAACCACAATTAGTCTTTTCAATGCGGCTGATTGTGGCGAACTATTTTCGACGCAAACCGTAGAAGATATTTGCAGTGACGCTCCTTACAATCCGACGCAAGGGACTACCATAGAAATGTAAGTGTCCATAATTCGATTTTATATATATATACGGAGAGTTGTAGTATTTCGTCAAATAGATACTAGTCAAAAATGTCAATCAATGTTATTTCCCATCATGCTAAAATCGAAATTGGTAATCGAATCAAAGATATCTTCACATAATGGAGATCTGTCTGTCTGTATACTCTGTATATGTTTTCATTATTCCTTTAAGGTCCGATGAGGATTGACACGAGTTATACAATCTTTTGAAGGGAATACGGATGATATACTGATCAGTCAGCAGTGTCACACATCCTCCACCATGGACCTGTACGTCTCCCCAGACTTGTATGAAGAACGTGATACTGCAGCATTAACCACAATTAGTCTTTTCAATGCGTCTGATTGTGGCGAACTATTTTCAACGCAGACCGTAGAAGATATTTGCAGTGACGCTCCTTACAACCCGACGCAAGGGACTACCATAGAAATGTAAGTGCATATAATTAGAATTTTATATATATGGAGAGTTGTAATATCTCGTCAAATAAATACTCGCCAAAAATGTCAATCAGTGTTATTTCCCCATTATGCTAAAATCGAAATTTTTATGGCGTTCACTCCTCGAACCAAAGATATCTTCACATAATGGGGATCTGTCTGTCTGTCTGTATACTCTGTATATGTTTTCATTATTCCTTTAAGGTCCGATGAGGATTTGACACGAGTTATACAATCTTTTGAAGGGAATACGGATGATATACTGATCAGTCAACAATGTCAAATAATGTAAGTGTTTTTCGATCTTTTTGGGATAAGAAGACACAATATATTTTCATAAATTTATTAAATGAAAGAAATCAGTACAATAAACGAATATACAAATATACGAACAAAAACATTATAATATACAACGAGTACGTACAATTGGAAAACGGTTTTTTATCTGTCTGCATACCATTTCATCGTTTCGGTGAGTGTGACACGGGTCAAATAAATTTAAAAAATTTATAAATTCTTTATCATTTGACATATGCATGAGAAATGAGACACAGTACATTCCGCAAACATTAGTAAAATATCCCTGCATACGAAATGGGTTCCATACAACTTCGGGAATATGTAACTGAGCGAGAAATTTTACAATAATAGGGTCACTCCAGGGTTGAGTACCGAGTGAATCAAAATAGTACAGGCGCTGTCTATTTTTAAAATAGACAGCGATCCAGTGAATCCCTTCATTACCGATGATGTCTGTGTTCACAATAAGACTACCGCATTCTCGCGTACTTGGCAAACTCAATGTTTCATTCTTCGCAAACACGCCGATAAATTTGGAACGTGTGACTCGCTCCATTACTTTCTGAAGTGTATTAGCATCCATTTTAAAAGTCAGTGATAACGCTTCTAAATCTATCTACTTCTATTAGGGCTTGCGATTCGAGATATACTAGTACACTAATAGGAGCGTCTATAGGCTTGGCGAATTCCAGCCGCACTGAGATGTTACCGCTCTGCTGTGGTGTTAAATGGGTATTTACGCTAGCAGATAAGTCAGGTGTAATGTCAAACGGATAAAGGTTAAATTGATCAATGAATTCTTCCTGCGTTACCCCATTACCAAGCTCATCACAATCACCTGCAATATGGGTCAGATTACTATAGGCTCTGGCACAAAGAGGTAAGACAGCGTCTGATGAATAGTCCGTACCCATTGTTCCACCCAAAGCAGTGCCATTAACGTATAGAGTTATAATTTTAAGTCCGAAATTCTCGAATTTAAAGGCACTCTTTTTATATTTTCCATTCACCGAAGCGTGGTCCTGCATGCCGATTAATATCCTTTTAGGAAGATTTCCCAGGGCAATGTTTTCTATCTGCTTCGATGCCAACCCTGCAGGAACCGTATATAGTTTGATCTGCACTCTGTTAATAGGATATTTCACTGTAGCGTTTAGTAAATTTTTCTCAATTTCTAGTTGTTTTGGTGAACTTAATTTCACTCGCCGTACGCGGAGGTATGTGTCCATAATGTGAACCACAACGGACTTTGCGCCCTCTTCTTGATTCGCATCCAGATTTAAGCAGATCTCAGGACTCGTGCGGGTGAGCTTTATTTTCATATCCACCCCGTTCACAAGCAACTTCTCCTGGAAAGTGAAATCTGTGTGCAACCGTCTAAAACACTCGTATATTTTCTTTTTAGAATTTTTAAATTTGTCCTTTATACTATTTTCATCTTTAGTTTGATAATATCCCTCCGCACTTAAAAAGGTAGCCTTCGCTTCTTTGGAAAAGTTGAGGACATTTTCCAAATAGGCTCGTAGATGATAGTACCCCGTGCCTGCCGATATGTTGGTCTGATTTAAATATACGTCACACTGGTTGAATATGGCGTGCAGAAAGTTTGTTTCAGGGTATACAGCATATTTGTCATCGCAGACCGTTCCATCAGAATGGGCTATACGTAGCTTAGCGTACATGTGCACACAGCTTGGATCAAAAAAGTAGGGACCAGAGCTGGGTATCACGAATTCTATAGGTGCACTCGGTGAACTAATTGTGTTTAAAGGGTTAATTGTAATAAAATCAATGTGCTCAATAGAAACTTGGGTTGGCGGGAGCTCAAAAAAGGACAGCTCCGATTTACAGCATTGTGAACTACATGGATGGATGAAGCGTGCCATGGCGAAATAGTGACTCCTCTCTCGACAAGTGGTAAACAAACTATGATTCATGAGATCAATATCCTTAGCTTATATCAGTCAAAAAAGTGGTCAACCATAGGTTTCATTCGCTTACAGCATTTCTTTTTTGATAGCCTTTTACGTTTAATACCACGTGACCCCTTCTTCTTCTTCCGGGGAGCCCTCCTCTTCTTCTTCCCGCCACCACGCATTTTTCTCTTTGCATCTTTGATGATTTCGTTCCGTGTACGCTTTAAATGTTTTTTTAGAGCTTCTTTAGGTTTAGCCCCGGCCAATATGTCTTCTGCAGTGTTAAGGTCTGATTGTAGCGCTTTCCTTCCAAGGTATCTGGCACCCCTCTTCAGCAAAGGAACAGCCGTACGTAGTATGGATGAAAAAATGGATCCAAGTCCACTACCGCGCTGGTATCGCATCCCTCGATAGACGGTGAAAGGCTTTCTATCCATTATAACTCAGTGCGTCGAAAGTGTAGCTTCACTGTTAAGCTCCCGTTACCGAATGGGTAGTTTTCGCCCTCAATCGTTCTTATATATATTGTGATATTGGTTATTAAATTAGTTGCGACATTCACATAATGGGGTCTGTCATATGTAATACTCAAACTCCTTCCTCTATGGTTGGGGATGTGAGCAATGCGCAGCAGGCGTGCCTGGGTATCCCCAACAAACTGGTGCTCCACTATATTACTGTAAATATAGCACATGTCTGGGGACCTTTCAGCCAATTTCTCCATCTTCAATTGATACATTAATCTGGACAAGTTATACTGTCTCGTGAAATGTGTCTCTTTGGAAGGCTGCGCTATATCGGCCGTTGGTTAGAATTTTGAACTTTCTATGTTCTTTAAGACATCTGTTAGTCTTTGATTTTAGGATTAGTGTATGTGCAGGGTTGTTTACGATTTCATATACTAAATCATTCGTAAGGTTTGAGTTTCTTAAACTTACGTTTAAGCCTCTCACAACATCCTCGGCCGAACCATATTGACCCGGCCCTAGTCTTACTTCTGTACTGTAATACCGTGCAATCTTAGTCCAAGCGATGCGCATAGTTTTCATCCATAGCTACCCCAGCTTTTTCACACTCGTCAATGTCTCTAAGAATCGTAAAAACGGTTTCTTTATGTTCAATATTTAAAAAGACGGTGTCCAGCTGAATTTCGCATATCCCCACCTCATACGAATCACGACCCAATTCAATGTGCCCATGGAGTTCTGTTACAAAGTTGGCTAGCGTGTTGTTAGGGTGTACAGACAGGGACGAGGAGGACGGGAGTGTGACGTAGAAATGGTTAGGAGCCATGTTGCATACTATTTAAGCTTCATTATTGCATCAGCTTTTATATAGGTGTGAAGCTTTCTGGGTACCCTAGCCATTTCACCAGGTACATTTTTCTCCTTCCTGAACCTTTGCTTCCTAAAATTTTCTCAATTTTAAACACATTTTTTTCTAAATTAAAAGCAACTTTCTGCAATTCCTCGCGGTAAAAGCCTCCTGAGATTTCTTCCCCATTCAAATCTTCAATGTAATACATCATTATCACACCTTTAGGTCTCACAGCCCTAACTTTAAAAATCTCGCGTGTCCATCCTTGCTCAAAACCCTTTGCGAATTTATTCCCCGAACGCGACAGCCTTACATAATCATTGATTTTGAAGCGCACAGAGTGTGGTGGTGGTGGTGGTGGTGGTGGTGGTGGTGGTCCATCTCTTCTCGGGAGCGTACCTCTTTCTAAAACTTCGTTAGGTGTTGCCCCAATCGTGCGATGGTGTGAGCGGTTGTAGGATGATGCCAATGATTCCAGAATGTCTAGAAATCTGTATGTGTTTTTATGTGTAAAATAACGGTGCATGCGTTCCTTTATGGTGCGCTGAACTCTTTCAGCTAAAGAAGCCTTATGTATAGAATTGGTTGTGTAATAGCTGATATTAAACTCTGTCAACATATTCTGAAAAGCACGGCCTATAAATTCCTTCCCCATATCCGTACAAAAATAGCCAGGAACCCTGTTTTCTTTTAACATTAGCGTTTTGGTGGCTTTAGCAACTGTTTCAGGTGATTTATTTTTCAGAGGAACTAGCCACAGATATCTAGAGAACACGTCTATTATGAATAGAATGTAGCGGTAACCATCGTTATACACAGAATATCTTTGCATGTCTGTTAAATCTGCTTGCCAAATAGAATCAATCGAGGAAGCCGTTGTCTTGGCTGTTTTAAACCTTTTTCTCACAGGCTTATGAAGCGTATAAGCGTCCTGCTCCCTCAAAAATCTTTCAACATCTTTTTTTCCTACTCCGTAAACACTTCTGTACAGTCTATCTACGCCCCGTAAGAGGATGGGGTAGAAATGTCATAATAACGTTTAGTTAATACGTTAGCCATTTGCGTATTTTAGAGGCACGTGGGTAGGGTTGGTTTAACCTCTTCTTGCTCCTCTTCAAAGGTGTTACCGCCGGGGGTGACGGCGCCTTCAATTGTGTCACAGGCGTTGCATGTTCCAAGTCTTTTAACCTGTTCAGATTTCCTATCAACGTTTTAGGGACATTTATTTGTTGTAGTCTTGCTTTAATATGCTTCCATCCTGATGGTGATGGCCTATCCCACTTTCTCACCAGATCATGGACAATGTCTACGATATTCGATCCCTGTACCTTTGATCCTTCCACAATGATCTCCCCTGTATCGGTCCATTGTATGGCGGGATCCTCATTCAATAGATTATAAAGACTTAAGCCTTTACTCCTCAATGTAAGTGGGAGGGTATTTTTTAATACATGTTCGATATGTTGTGTGGCTAATCTTTTTGGTTGGTCAGCTGTGTCGTCGGGTACAGGTCCTATGTCGCCATCGTCCCCCGTGCTGTGCCTAATAACCACAGGAATCTCTGTAGGGCTCTTATAATTTTCGTACTCGTGAAGAAATTTCTGCAGAGCTTCTTGGTATAAGATTCTTTTCTCATCAGGTGTTTTTTCACTGTTTAATAGGGCTAACAATTCGCTTTCCATTCTTTTAAGTCTGCTTTTACGGGGATCTAGATCCGTGTCTCTTTGCAGTGAGGCGTACACCTCGTGGGGAATCACTACCACTTTCTTCATTATATTAATCTAGTCAGTAAAGGGCCCAAAACTGAAAATAAGATGGGGAGAAATGACCCTCCTGTTTGCACAATAACTCGTTTTTTCTTCGCTACAGTTTGACTTTTACGAGCGAGTGTACGTATTATGTTCTTGTAGCGGCGTAGGCGAGCCTTCTGATGGGTTTTCATTGATACATTGCAATTTATAACGTTAAGACAGATTTCACAGATGCATTTTAAAAAGTCGGCGTCGATATTTTTAATAAACATCTGCTGCATTGCCCGGGGCAGTCGATGATAGATTTTTATTAATTCATGGTATTTCTTTAGTCTCTTTGTCATTCTGGAATATACACCGTTTCAGGCTCGTTTGGAAATATATTCGTTCGCAGAAGCACTCTAAACGTGTTTCGCGGATGAAGGTCGCAAAGCAAATATCCGTAACGCGTGCTTGTAGCTTCTTTATAAACTTCCAAAAACTCCTTACGCTGATTCGGGAACATTTGATTGGCTAATACCCCAATTTGTGATACATCTCTACGTTGCGCGAATAAGACTAGATATTGCGTATTTAACGACACATCGCGCATGTATCTATTTTTGAAAAATAGATTCTGATTGATGAAGAACACGCTTATGTTAAGATGGTGGGAGTATACTGTAAATGTCTCGGCAAACGTTTTATCCATCTCCAACATGAGATCGTCAATTACAATGATTGTATGTTCAGTTCCCTTTAGCGAATTAACGTCATATACACCTTTGTGGAACAAAATATCATCTTGGTACTCGTTGAACACTGATTGATACGTCGAATAGCACCATATAACTTTATGCACAAATTTCGAGAACATCTCGCCCTTTTCTTTAATGATTTTAAGCATAAACACAGTTTTACCACATCCTGTAGGTCCAGATATAATACATGTGGATGGGCTCGTGAATCTGAATTTTTCTACAGAGTCCATTTCTAACACGTCACACTCCTAAGTGGGTCATTTACAAAATATTACAAATTTTGAGTGCTGATCCTTATATTTCTTCTCCCACAGAACCGACGATGAGGTAGAGCACCCTATCATTACGGATGACGATGACAGTGTAGTTGTGATCTCCTCCCCTGAACCCTCACCAGCGATACAGGTTGCACGTCCAAAGCGGAGGTATGAGAACCCCACATCAGGTATAAAGCGGCCGAAATACGTACCTGTTGCAGCAGACCCCCAACCCTCAACCTCTTACGCAACAACCTCCCCAGCAGCAGCACCTAATATACCCCCTTATTCCGCCCCCCGTTCTGTTAAGTCTACAATAATAGATCCCCAACCCTCCTACGCAACAGGGCCCCCAGCAGCAGCACCTAATATAGCCACTAATTCATCCGCCCCCCGTTCTGTTGAGGATGTTATTACGTTCGAGTTGGTGCGCGCCGCAGCCCCCACCCCCGCCTTGACTAGAAATCGGTATAGAGTCAGGGTCGACCATAGAGCCCTGTATAGCAATGGAATTGAGCGCGGGATACGCAGGGTTGTAGAGCGTATTATAGAGTTTGCTCTTCAGAATCGCGACGAGCGTGAGGTCAGGACGAGTCTGTCCTTTGGGTTCGGGTCAGATGACGGTGATGTAGACGATTATTGGGTGATAGTACCGTTAGACGTTTGGCTGCTGAAGATGTAGAATATATATTAGGGCGTATAATGCAAGCCGTCCAAAGTAGTATAGCCTTCAATATGGACAACTTCACGGTAAATATTGACCGTGTATTCCGTGTTGCGGGTCATAGTGCCATACCGTACACTCTTAACTTCAATTCTCCAACTATTTACCGAAGGCATATAAACGTCGATCGTGGTTGCGGCTTTATAGCAGTACTCTTAGCACGTATGTTTACTGTACAAAATACACGGACTCAAAAAATTTGGCTGCCTACGATCGTTGAGCGTGCCCGTAAACTAGCTGTAGACTGTGAACTTGAATTTGACTGTAATATGGGTCCTGAAGAGCTGAGAAAGGTAGAACAGGAAATGAATGTGCGCATAGTTATATTTGGTTTGGATGATCGCCGCCGGACTGTGTATGTTTTTAAAAGCTGTGTGAGAGATCGTACAAGGCCCCTACTTATTTTAGGATTGTCAGGGACAACGTATCTCCCCATCCGTAATATAAGGGGGCTTTACGCGAGTTATGACAAAAGTCGAAAATATGGGAGACATCATGATTTGTGTAAGGGGTGCCTCGAGTTTGCGGATGATATAGTGAGACATTGTAAAGAATGTCACATGGTATGTGAGCAGTGTAAAAGCACCAAATGTGAAAGCCGTGTAGTTGAGAAGAGAGACTGTGATGTGTGTAGACGCACATTTTTCAATAATAGCTGCTTTGATCTCCATAAATCAATTGGTACGTGCAGGAAAATGAGAATCTGTGAATGTGGTATGTTTCACACAATGGATAATTGGGGAAAATTTAAGCACAAGTGCGACGTAATTCACTGTCCTACATGCCAGGAGGAATATAAGGCGGATGGAGTAAAGCATGTGTGTTATATGAAAGATGCTAAGCCTAAAAATAACCCTTGTATAACTGTGTACTACGATATAGAAACATATACGAACGCTGAAACCAAAGAGGTAATTCCACATTTACTTGTGAGCCAGACCATCTGTGATGAGTGTATGGGTATCGAATGTGACGAGTGCCCCAAATGCGGTAAACGGACAAACGTTTTTAAAACGAATGTCAGCGATAGTCCTGTGAAACTATTTGTGTCCTATATTGTCAAGTTAGCCGACAAGTTCAAAAAAATGACTGTGTATATTCTCGCCCATAACGGGGCAAAGTTTGACACGCAGTTCCTTTATAAGGAGTTGCTTGAACACGAATCCTCTGAGATATTTACAGGTGATCCATTGAAAAGAGGCAACAAATTAATACAGATGCAGATAAGAGGCAATGTACAATTTAAAGATACTTTATTATTCACACCTTGTAAATTAGCAAAGCTACCCAAGGTGATGGGAGTAGCAGCTGAAGTTTCCAAAGGATACTTCCCATACACTTTCCTCACCAGCGAGACTTTAAACTACGTAGGCCCACCACCCCCCAAACATTATTTTGACTGCATGGATGAACGTGAAGACTTTGATCGATACTACGACAGTTTTAATGAAAGTAACCCTTATAATATAGCTGATGAATGTGAGCGTTATTGCGTGAATGATGTGCGCGTGCTTAGAGTATGTTTCCAGGCCTTTAGAAGTATGTACATAGCCCGTTTCAAATGCGATCCACTGCAAGTCGCAACCACCATCGCATCATTATGTTTTACGGTGTTCAAGAATAACTTCATGCCTAAAGACACCTTAGCCATTATTCACCGAAACAACCCCCGCAGTTACGGACACAAGGCTATTTACTGGCTCATACACCTGCAGCAACAAACAGGTGTATACATAAAGCACGCCCGCAACACGGGTGAAGTACCCATTAAGATTAATGGACGTGTTTTTTGGGTTGATGGGTTAAGTGAAAACCGTGTCACTGGTGTGAAGACTGTGTATTCCTTTAATGGATGCTGGTGGCATGGATGCCCCCGCCCTGAGTGCGGTATCGTCGGAGATATCCACGGTAGATCTCCTGCCGACTGTCTTGCAGGGACCCGCACCCGCGATCAACTTATAGGATCACAGTTCACTCACAAAGTCTTGTGGGAGCATGAATATGATGCACGGATGGAGACAGACGATGTATACCGTGAGGAAATAAAAACGATCAAGCGTTCAATGGTGCTGGACCCTCTCAAATGTGGTGATAGCTTGTTTGGAGGACGTACAAATCCATTCAGACTATACTTTCCACCTACGGTGGGCGTGAAGCTCCATTACTACGATTTCTGTTCTTTATACCCATACGTGATGAAGAGCCATCCGTACCCCGTGGGCGCTCCTGAGAAACTGGTGGGACCTAGCATACCCTCCATCAATGAATTTTCAAAAAATTTGAATGATCATTACTTTGGGCTCTCTTTCGTAGACGTACTCCCCCCACGCAATTTATGGATGCCGATCTTACCTGTCGTTATCGACGACAAGCTCATGTTTCCCCTGTGCGTGAAGTGCGCGGAAGAGGATAACGGCGAATGTAACCATATACCCCACCAGCGTAAGATCAGAGGCGTATATACAAGTCCTGAGCTGGCCCTAGCCGTACGCCATGGTTATAGAATACTGAAGATACACGAGGTGTGGAGGTTTCAGAAGCTCCCCAACCTTTTCACACCATATATAAACGCCTTTTTGAAGGATAAGGTTGAAGCATCAGGGTATCCGCGAGGAGTTGATACCGAAGATGAAAAGTCTGCCTATATTCAACGTTACCGCGACCGCGAAGGTATACAACTTGATCGTGTCCAAATTGTAAAGAATCCTGGCAAGCGCTTTAGTGCAAAATTGTGTCTAAACAGTCTATGGGGAAAATTTGCGCAGAATACCGGCAGAGGGAACATTCATTTGGCACAAAGTTATAGCGATGTCTGGGATTATGCCAATGCCCCCGATAAAGAGGTCATGGAGATCGTGAATGTAGGTAATACTTACGTAATAAAGTACAACAACACTGAATTTGCCACAGATACCTCAAGGGTTACAAACATACCTGTGGCGAGCTTCACAACAGCCTACGCCCGTATAAAACTTTGGGGTCTATTGCATTCTCTTGGGCGGAGAGTATTGTATGCCGATACAGATAGCGTGATATTCACAGAGAGGGAGGGTGATTACATGCCCGCTATTGGGGAGTTCCTCGGCGAGCTCACTGATGAGATCAAGGATGAGTATGGGGACGACGCATACGCCGACTCTTTTATCTCAACAGGACCTAAGACTTATGGGGTACGGGTCAGGGTAGGGGAGGAAATGAAATATATCGTGAAGGCAAAGGGTATTACGCTCAACCATGCGAATCGGGAGGTTGTTAACTTTGAGTCGTTGAAGGATCTAGTATGTTTGCAACCTCACCAACTAATTGTAGGCACCCACAATTTTCGGGCGCAGAAGCTGGGAGGCGTGAAGGAACTTAGGGGTACGATGGTGTGCCGTAACACCTATAGGAAACGTTACCAGTTACCTGGCACCTATGATACCGTACCCTTTGGATACCAATGATGCTTCTAACTCACACGTCTTGTATATAATCGTATCTATTTGTAAATATATATATATATATATAACTTGAATATCTCGTTTATTAAATCGTATTTGTAAATATATATAACTTGAATATCTCGTTTATTAAATAAATCAAATAGCGTTTCACTTTCTCCTTTGTGTGTGTGTGTGTGTGTGTGTGTGTGTGTGTGTAGGTGAAAGTTCTAAGCTCCGCCCACTGCGTGAGTCATGCTACTATCTGGGAGTCCCTGCGTGGTCAGTCGACCGCAGTAAGCCCGAGAGATCAGACGTGTATTCAGATCAGACGTATATTGAAATGGCTACCTTTAATATGCTTGCACAACGTTTATGAAATGGTATTCAGTAAAGTGTGAGGATGTGGTGGATACCGAAAAACTTCCTATTCCCCCCTCCTATGCCTCTTTTAAAACCACATTGGATTGTGCGAAGTTCCAAGATGTACAAATACTCTACGGATGTTCTGGTGAGACTGTTGAAGGCTTTCGTTGCACAGACGATGTGCTGAAGTATGCTGCAGGGCTAAACTTTATAAAGTCTCACATACACCGTGAAGTAAAAGAAACAACGCGTGCAGAAGAGAAGCAGCAGGTATGGATAATGAGCCTTGTGGATGGGTGGTGTGACAAGCGGTATTACGTCATGCTACACCATGTCGATTACTCATACCCTACGTCTGAAAATGTGAATCTCGTGATCATGGACAATCTTAGGTGTTTTTATCACTATATTAACGTATATCATGATGAGGTTCATAGTGAGGTTGTGGCTAGTGCCATGCGTGAGTTTTTAACAGATTTTAGAGACGAGTATCGTTTGATGGGTAGAAAGGAAAAATATGAGCATATGTTCCTCTCAAATAGTGCGCCGGAGTGTGGAGATGATTAGCGCCTAGTTCTTATCCAAAGTGCGTAGGCTGGTAGTGACGAAACGGAAAAACAAATATGTGCAACAATTCGAGTCGTACGAACATGCCCATTCACGTATCATCGAGTCAGCCGCCCGTCGAACCGTTCCTGCCTGTGCCTCACACGGCTCATAGTTATCTCAGAGCTTGAGCCGAGTGGACGTGCGCTCTCGAATACGATGGAACTTCCTTTGAGCAGCATTCTCAACGCCTCGTACGATGTGTCCGTGACGAAATCGTTGCGCGTGTTCAGGCGTAATTCCGGTACCATTAGCTATGTACTGGAAACGGAATGTAGACCGACAAACAAACGGGTTTATTTAAGTATCGAGGAGATGAATAGAATCTTCGTGATAGTTGATAAGTGGTGTGAAGATCGTTATAAAATACCTGCTAACGTAGGTACAAGAAGAGAGCAGATTAGTGACGCGCCCTCATACGCCGTTGTATGTACGTTGTGTATAAATAACGATCGGCCGTGCATTGATATAAGGCTGATGTGGAAGAATGCTTCTGATAATAACGCTCTTATTCCTACGCGAAACCGTTTCATCCTCGACAGAATGTTTGAAATCGTCGGATTCCGTAAACTGAAACCTATATTAGACGCGCGTGTTACGGATATGTTTTATTTTGATACAGTACTTGAATACGCATACACTGCTCTGCTCGATGGGTTTACCGAGTGTAGGGCTGGTGAGAATGGTCTAGTGCTGGATGTTTATTTAAAAAGTTTAGACTCTTTGAA
This sequence comes from Bathynomus jamesi, assembly GCA_023014485.1. NCBI lineage: Eukaryota > Metazoa > Arthropoda > Malacostraca > Isopoda > Cirolanidae > Bathynomus > Bathynomus jamesi. The sequence goes on from JAJOZX010011515.1 coordinate 115,362, forward strand.
ATACCATGAACTTTGGTACAAAGCAATTGATCGGTACAAGGCTGAGCTCACCTACACCGTTCACCCTGAAGAACTATTTCTTTATATAACGCGCAGTTGTCGTAACGATTTAGAAGATTATTTCAATTGCCGCTATGTTGAGTGAAGAGTTCACGATTGAAAAGCTCGAGTCGGTAGAAATAAACCCTCGATTGGAAAAGCGTTCTTATAAACTTGTGTTTAATAATGTAGCTAACGATGAACTCTTTGTGCGTGCTTTTGATTGTATTCTAGACGTGTTTAAAGATGACTTACCAACCGGTTGTAAAGTGGGAACAAAAATAGTACTGAACGATATGAAAGCCATTCATATCGAATACAGGTTTCCCTATACTTTAAGCGGTGAAATATTATTAAGCCGCATATACTGCGTAATGCAGAGCAATAATGATGTAATTGTAAACTCGATTAAGACCGAGTTTAGTATTTTGAAAAAAAAGTGAATTGTATATATATTTGCTTGACGATTATACGCATATTTCTATTGATTTGTGTTTATATATATATATATTTTGCTTGATATTTCTCCTGTACTGTTATGTACATATTTCTATGAGTGTATATATATTTGTATATATTATATATATATATATATATATATTTTGCTTGATATTTCTCCTGTACTGTTATGTACATATTGAAGTGTATATGAAATGTATATTTTATTTTATATATCACCATAATTGTGTGTGTGTGTATATTTCTCCTGTACTGTTATGTACATATTTCTATTGAAGTGTATATGAAATTATATTTTATTTTATATATATATTAATTGTGTGTATATATTCTGTTATACGCATATTCCTCAAATGTATATTTATTTTCCATATATTTATAATAAAAGAATGATGCAATGTTGTTTATTGTTATGCCTTCTACTACCGGTATTCTAATAATGTATACAACAGGTATCTGGCAATATTTAAGCCTTCTAAGCCAACTGGCTGATTAGGAGTCTATAATAGTGTATACAATGGAATACATGGCGCTATCTGGCAACTCAGCCAACTGGATGATTAGGCGTATATAATAATAATGTGTGCAATAATACTGCTAAAAAGAGGTATCTGACAACCATTTACAGCCAACTGGCTGATTAGGAGTCTATAATAGTGTATACAATGGTATCTGGCAACTCTGTCTTCGGAATACATGGCGCTATCTGGCAACTCATTTACAGCCAACTGGCTGATTAGGCGTATATAATAATAATGTATGCAATAATACTGCTAAAAAGAGGTATCTGACAACCATTTACAGCCAACTGGCTGATTAGGAGTCTATAATAGTGTATACAATGGTATCTGGCAACTCTGTCTTCGGAATACATGGCGCTATCTGGCAACTCAGCCAACTGGCTGATTAGGCGTATATAATAATAATGTATGCAATAATACTGCTAAAAAGAGGTATCTGACAACCATTTACAGCCAACTGGCTGATTAGGAGTCTATAATAATGTATACAATGGTATCGCGGTATCTGGCAACTCAAGCCATTTACGCCAACTGGCTGATTAGGAGCCTACAAAACAACGCCAACTCGGCTGAAGTCTTAATGTGCACTTGGCTCCTGCCAGGTGAACACCTCTCCTCCTTTCTCTCCTCCTCCTTCTTTCTCTTGGGGGATAACGCCGCCTCCAAGTTTCCCCCCCACCCCCCTTTGCAACAACCCCCACCCCTTTGCAACAACCCCCTTCCCCCTTTGCAACAACCCCCACCCCCCTTTGCAACATTACATAATAACCTGCAACATTCCTGCACTCTCCCCTTTTGCGGCTATACTACTCACTTGTTTGGTGTGATTTAGTTCTAGCCTTTAGATATATGTAACAAGGTGCTGTATTTCATACGTTTGTCAACTGTGTATATGTTCACTTTAGTATGATGTAAGATTAAAGAATAGGTATACATTTTATTTTGTTTTTGTCATTGGCTTATTAATCTTTGAAATACATTTACTTGGTACCCCCCACCCTGATATAAATCCTGGATCCGAGCCTGTGCAGTGTGAACTAACTTCACCCGCCCCGGCACTCCAACTTCAACTTCAACTAAGTACACCCGAAGACAAGCCATGTGTGCTGCTTCATCAACAGTATCATTCCCCCGGATACCAACATGACCAGGAGTCCATAAAAAGGCATCAAAGATTATACTGATTGAGTAATTCAATAATCTGAATGACTATATGATGCCCAGAAGAGGACTGTATAGCTTTCAGGGAAGAAAGGGAATCAGAACAAACAACAAACTTAGTAAGGTCTGATTTGTGACAAATATATATTAAAGCCTGTAGCATAGCATACAATTCTGCAGTAAATATAGAACAGTGCTCTGGAAGGCAAAAACCCTTAATCACCCCATCCCAAAGAAATGCACAGCCAGTGCCACTTTCTGATTTAGATCCATCAGTATATACAGGTAAGTATCCTCTTTCTTTGTAAGTTTCTACTCTTTCCAGAAAACTTCTTTGGAGCACATTTGCAAAAGCCAATTTGTTGTTAGTGGTATGAATAGAAAAGTCAAAACTCACTGTTAAAGGGTGATAAATTAAATATGAACTTTGCTGAGATGCTAGCAAATCAAATGTTAAACCCACGTGGTGATAAAATCCTTGATCCAGCCGCTAAAAGGTACTGGGTATGGGCGTAGTCTATAAAATTGAAAATTATAAAATCTATTAATATATGTTTTAGTTGGATGTGAATCAAAACTTAACATTTTAGTAGCATACCTAGCACCTAACAGTTTCCTTCTATAATGCAAGGGCATAATGTTTGCTTCAGCTTCTAAATAATCAACTCTTGTGCATTTGAGAGCTCCCAAAGCCAGTCTAATACATTTATACTGTATTCTAATATCTAGCTTCAGTAAATTAGTTTTAGAACAGGTATGGTACAAAAAACACCCATAGTCTAATTTACTACGTACCAAGGATTTATACAACATCAACAAAGTTGATCTACTTAAACCCCAAACTGAATTAGAAAAAAATTTGGTACTTGTGGGTTATCTGTCGCCGCTTTTTAATATACCTATTGGTTATCTGTTTCCACTTTTTACTTGTGGGTCATTTATTTTTTAGTTAGGTTAGGTTAGGTTAGTGTGTGGTTAGGTTAGGTTAGGTTAGGTTAGCCAACCTAGAGCAAACCAAGAATAGTGGTTGAGATCGATGAGAGCCTGTTCACGAGGCGTAAAAACAATGCCGGACGCATTTTACCACAACAATGGATGTTCGGAGGAATTTGCCGTGAAACAAACGACTGCTTCATCGTTCAAGTTCCCAACCGCTCTGCTGCAACTCTCTTGGCTGCCATTGTGGAAAACATCGCCGAAGGTTCCATTATCTACTCCGACAGCTGGCGAGGATATAAGACCACCGACCTCCAGGAGGCTGGCTTCCAACATTTCAAGGTTAATCATCGATACAATTTCGTTGATGCAGATACCGGAGTCCACACTCAAAATATCGAACGCTTGTGGGGATCAGCAAAGTGGAGGAACAAGCGTCACCGAGGAACGGCCCGACACCATCTTAAGACCTACCTGGCCGAGTTCATGTGGAGGAGCAAGCTACCCGCTAGT
>JAJOZX010011516.1:0-5000 GCA_023014485.1 Bathynomus jamesi
GTGAAAATAAACTCTCTTTGAAATTAACTCTGTTACATTAACTTTGTGACTTTTAACTTTTCTGACTTTTAACTTTGTGAAAATTAGTTTCACTAAAAAAAAATGTATCACTGGGTGTCTGAAATGTTCACTGTGTTTCTTGTAATTCTGACTTAATATTCATTATAACTGTTAATAATAGTGACTTTTCAAATGTTTATAAAATTATTTAAGAAACAAAATGTACTTAACAAAATTTTCTAGGGGAAATCCTTAGACGTGTCCTGAAGACGTCTTGCTGGCTACTTGTTCTTGGATGAAAACTAGACGTGAAGAACTTGGAGTCGTGACATACCGGTTCAAGGGTGGATGTTACGAACTAGAAGTCGTGACACGCCGGTCGACTGGTTTTTCTGATGCAGGGTAATTTATATCTTGGCCAAAGAGTTGCCTCTTCTTAAAAATAATCTTCTTCTTAAAGTAATCTTCTTCTTAAAATAATATTCTTATCCTGGTGCAGGGTAATTTCTATCTTGGCCAAAGAGTGGCCACTTGTTAAACATCTTCTTGTTAAACATCATCTTGTTAAACATCTTTCTTGTTAAACATCTTCTTGGTTAAAATCTATCTGGTTAAACATCTTCTGGTTAAAATCTTGTGTTAAACATCTTTCTTGTTAAAATCTCTTATTAAAATCTGTTAAGATCCTGGTAAAGGGTCTCCAATATGTTAAGATCCTCTTCTTCTTAAAATCTTCTTTTGATCCTGATGCAGGGTCTCAAATTGTAACCCACCCTTTATGGCCCTGAGTCGGTTCGGATTCGACGGGGGGGGTTCTGGTTAGGAGGCAAGCAACGGATGTTCTTCTTATACTTTTCTATAATTTTTTCGGTCGCCTTAAATGGGGGTCGCCACTCTGTTAATTCTTTTCTTTCAATGATTCTCTGATCCTTTCTCTTATACTAAAATTACGATTTTTCTTTTATAACTTGTCGATTGACTGAGTTCCTGAAGAGAGCACGGCTCGAAGGGAAAATTTAAAACTTTTCTATTACTTGGTTTACTTTCTTAAAAATAGACAGGTAGTACTCTGATTTGCAAGGGTAGAGGTTCGACCTCTTTCGACATGGCTCAGGGCCGGAATCTAAAATATTAAGAAGCAAGGGGCCGCCTCTGCCCCCTCCTATGAGGTGCTAATATGAAGTCTAATAGAGAAGTGCCTTAAATGAAGTGGTAATCTGAAGTGGTGTATTTTACAAATATACGTATAATAAACTTATAACTTAAATGTTTGGGGGGAGAACAGTTGAAGGTTAAATTTCCCCCCTTTTTAAACACATGATCAGATGTTTTTTTGAAAGATTCAAACTAAAAACAATAAAAAAAATATAAAATAAAACTAATGTATATTTTTGCCGAGTTTACATTTTTGACGGCGATATCATTTCGTAATAGTGCACATGAGTACAAATTGTGTACACGAACTGAGTACGTATTAATTTTGGTTCGTTACATTACGATTACAATTACCAATTAATTCACATTCACTTGTTGTTTAATACACTTCCATTTTAAATACATTCTTACATGATAAATTAAATCATTACATTCAATTACAGTTTCATTGAAGTACATTACATTATATTAAATCAAGTATTATTACAGTTTAATTACAATTAAAGTTACTATAACATTTCGTTTTTACAGTGTTTCATATTAATAGACAATAAAGATGTTAGAAATATAATACAAAGTACATGGGCACATAACACATAATATAACATAACGCATGATAATGTTATAAATACGAATCAGAGGGAAAGGAGACTTTTAACTTTGAGCGTTCGAATTCTGCTGTGATGAGCGGAATTTCGATCACTTAACCTCAGCATTTTTGAGTTCATCTCGGGAGGTCATATAATTAAAAATAAAAATGAAAAAAAATAATACGAGAACGTATTTTTGCGTTTTCGAACGAAGGCATGAAGTTTCGCGTTGACACGAGTAAACATGAATATTTAATAAAATTTATATTGGATAATGGTCAAGATAAGATCTGAATGTAAGAATGAGTATGGTTGAATAATAATTATATTTATACTACATAACATATAAATAATGACTTCTATAGAGTGTTTAGTCCTTAGGGAAATAAATGACGGGAAAATGTGACGTCATAGTTATTGAATTTTTACGTATAGTACAAATCATTGTTAGGAAGATTTACAAGAACGAATTAGAGACAGAGTGGGAAACGTAAAGAGAATAAAGTTATTTTGTGACGTCATAGTGTATAAGTCATTATTACAAATCGAAATTCTATCCAAAACTCGCTTATGTGACTTTTGGTTTCTTATGTAAAAATGGACAATGAATTCATATAATGATGGTGTAGGAATGTTCTTGTTCACTTTTTACATTACTCTCCCCTTTTAAAAATGATATTTATACAATAATTTAATAGGGTACCATTAATACAATACAAATGAGAAAATAACATCCTAACAGGGTACCATTAATACAATACAATGAGAAAATAACATCCTAACAGGGTACCATTAGTTACAATACAAATTTTATACAGAACGATTTCGCGTGGTCGAGTACAATGCAGAGTATCCAAATTTTTAAAATGACACTTGCTTACAAAATATAAAAAAATCAAAGATTAATACTTTAGTTTAGACAAACATTTAATAGGATTAATACATTAATTTAGACAACCAATTAAGTTAGACAAACAATGATATGGTTAAAAAAAATTTTACAAAATTTTATTTATTTTTTTTTTTCTGTGGGGAAAATTACATTCATAATGAATAGGTAAAAGGGAAAAATATAAATCGTACAATCTATAAGCTAATTTTTATTGACTAGTGTAGGTAAAAATAGAATTACGTAATGGATGATGTATAGACCTGTTGTCTAGTGTGTATTTATGTTTATTGGGTATAAAGTGTGTATTTTATAAGTTCGAGAGACAGATTAGCTGAGAGGATTGTTAAATTAACTGTATAAATGCATGAGCAAAAATTTATATATAGTAAGCAAAAATGATTAAGATTAAATTACGCGCAATGAAATGGTTTATTGTGATATTCAATGATTTTAGCATAAGGTTTGTATATATATATAGTGTGCATGCATTTTTATTGACTGTTGTAGGTACAAATCGAATTACGTAGTGGGTGATGTATAGACCTGTGGTCAAATGTATATTTATGTTTGTTGGGTACAAAGTGTGTATCTGATAATTTCGAGACAGATTTAAATTCGACTACTAAAATTCATAACCATATACTGTAGTAGTATGTCAATTTGACTATAATTTTCGTTTGATACCTTACAAATGGTACAATAACAATTTAAGGACAGTTACTCACGATTAATTGAACAAAATAAAAATACAAATTAAGAATAGAGATTAATTATGCATTTTAATGAGCTAACATAATTTTTTATAATAGTAAATCGAACCATAGATGAGTTTCGACCAAGAATAAAAAAGTTATTGAAATGGAAGGAAGCATTTCGAACAATCTTTTCTTTTAATAATTTCAATTAAATTTTAATTAAAAATTATTTTTAGATAATAAAAGAAAATATTAAAAAGGTTTAATAATTTTTGCTTGTTAAGTAGAAAAATTATACTCTTTCGTTGAATGTTGATAGAATTTGAATTATTTGATTTTTTTTTTTTTCTGAAAACTTGTTTGCATATAGACAAATACATCTGTTTTATTGTGTAGAAGTTTTATTAAAATTAAATGAAAAAAAGAACAAACAACTGAAATTTAGGGTATGGCGATCATACGGGTAAATTTCCCGATCGTACAGAGCAGGATAAATTAGGTACATGATCGATTAATTGTTACGCTATTTCTGTCATCATATAATCAAATAATTATAAAACTCGTTAAAAACTTTTGTAAAAACGGTTTTGTTGCAATTAATTAATTACATAACTATATATTTATATACATAACAATGCATGAAAAGGGAAAGACAAATCAGTGAATTTCCGTCTTACAAACAAAGAAAAGGTTAAACCAAAGACGCAAATCGGTCAATTCAGGTTGAATTTAATTCTCTTTTACAACAAAAAAAAAGGTTGAATTAAATTCTCTTGAATAACAAAAAAAAGGTTGAATTCAATTGACTGCATTGAAAACTTCGACTTGAAAACTAACTTCGAATATAACTCTGACTTCGAATATAACTGACTTCGAATATAACTCTGACTTCGAATATAACTCTGACTTCGAATATAACTCTGACTTCGAATAAACTCTGACTTGGAATAAACTCTGACTTGGACTCTGTCAAGTATTCTGAACCTAACGAACTCTGTCAAGTATTCTGAAACTAACTTGAACGCTTGTCAAGTATTCTGAAACTAACTTGAATGCTTGTCAATTATTCCTATAAATCTCTGGGGCGGTTGCCCGTCTTGGCGCAACCTTCTGACTTCAAATAAAACTCTCTGTAAACTTTCTCTCTCTTAAGTTGCAAGTCAATTCAATTCAGTAATTGAAAAAAATTTGCAAACAAAAAATAAATAAAAAATGTAAACATTTCACTCTAATGTACGGGAAGGTACATAAAATAAAATTATTCTATACTGAATATAACAGTGAAAATAACTCTTTGAAATTAACTCTGTTACCATTAACTTTTGTGACTTTTATTAAACTTTTCTGACTTTTAACTTTTGTGAAAATTACTGTTTCACTAAAAAAAAATGTATCACTGGTGTCTGAAATGTTCACTGTTTCTTGTAAATTCTGACTTAATATTCATTATTAACTGTTAATAATAGTGACTTTTTCCAATGTTTATAAATTATTTACGAAAACAAAATGTACTTAACAAAATTTTCTATGGGGAAATCCTTGAGACGTGTCCTGAAGACATCTTGCTGGCTACTTGTTCTTGGATGAAAACTAGGCGTGAAGAACTTGGAGTCGTGACGCACCGGTTCAAGGGTGGATGTTACGAACTAGAAGTCGTGACAAGCCGGT
>JAJOZX010011516.1:12500-15000 GCA_023014485.1 Bathynomus jamesi
AATTAAGATTACAATTATGGATTATTTCACATTCGCTTATGATTGTCCATTACAGTTCTATTAAAGTACATTCTTACATTATAAATTAAATCATTACATTTAATTACAGTTTCATTGAAGTACATTACAAGTTATTATTAATTACAGTTTCATTAAAGTACATTACGTTATACCAAATTAAAGTATTACAGTTAATTACAATTAAACAGTTACTATAACTTTGTTTTGTTTTTTACAGTGTTTCATATTAATAGACAATTAAGATGTTAGAAATATAATACAAAGTACATGGCACACATGATATAACATAACGCATGATAAAGTTATAAATTCGAATCGAGCGAAAGGAGACTTTTTTTTATCTTTGAAGCGTTCGATTCTGCCAATTAGTGGAATTTGATCTTACTAAGCATTTATGAATATCTTGCGAGGGGTGAACGCACTTGAAAAAAAATAATAAAAAAAACAATACGAGAACGTATTTTTGCGTTTCGAACGAAGGCATGAAGTTTTGCATTTCACGGGCAAAATGAATATTTAATAAAATTGACATACGATAATGGTCAAGATAAGATATGGACGTATGGGGGCGGGGTATATGGTCGAATAATAGTTATATTTATACTACATAACATAAATAATGACTTCTATAGAGTGTACAGTTTTTATATGATGATAAAGAATTTTCATACATTGCATACTAGAGATATAATGAAGGGAAATTAATGACGGGAAAATGTGACGTCATAGTATTGAATTTGTACGTATAGTACAAATCATTATTAGGAAGATTTACATGAACGAATTAGAAACAAAAGAGTGGGTATCAATGACTAAGAAGTACAACTGCGGGCTCCAATCCTGTTACATGCAATGTGTATGCATAATCTAGGGTCGAGTGTGAGATGGAAGACAATCATAATTAATATAATAACTTCTATAACAAATGGAAAATGGATACGACTAAACCATGATATGGTAGAGATCGTAGGGTTGTGACACGAACAAAAATAGGAAGCTACAAGTAAAATTATATCCAAACTCGCGTTAAGCGATTTGGTTCATATGTAAAAATGAATATGGATATTCTTGTTCATTTTTTAAATTTTGTATGTATATATATGTATGTATATATATATGTATATATGTGTATGTATATCTATGTATATATATATATATATATGTGCATGTATATATATGTATGTATATAGATATTATGTGTGTGTGCATGCATATATATGTATATATATATATATGTGTATGTATATATATGTATGTATATATGTGTATGTATATATGTATGTATAATATATATGTGTATGTATATATTGTATGTATATATATATGTGTATGTATATATGTATGTATATATATGTGTGTGTGTGTGTATATGTATATATATATATATGTGTGTATGTATATATGTATATATATATATGTGTGTGTGTGTATGTATATATGTATATATATATATATATATGTTATAATAATGTTATAATGTTATAATGTTTTCAGACCAACAAGACCTAGGTATCCACTCATTGGGGTCTACTAACTGTGTTCGTAATCGTGTATTGTGTATGTCCTTCCGTGGTGGGGGGGGACTACAATTTTACGTGGGTTCTGAACCACAAGAACATAAGAAACTTATTAAAAACTGCCGGTAAATTGGCAACGACCAATTTTTACGAAACTAAATAATTATCAATTTAAAAATAATAATTATCGGTTTAAAACTAAAGATAGAATCTCTCGGTCCAGAGGAGCAAGTCATAATAGACTACTGTCCACAAATATGTTACATTCTATATCTATTTATAACGGACATGCAAATATACAGATCCAAAGAATCAGTCAATTTCATTACGGTATCCATCAAGTCACGGTCCATATCGATTGCGGACCAAGTCAAAATTTACAACCATATACATTAATCAATTAAAAAATAATTAATTATCGATTTAAAACTAAAGATAGAATCTCTCGATCCAGAGGATCAGTCATAATAGACTACTATCCACAAATATGCTACACTCTATATCTATTATATAACGGACATGCAAATATATCAGATCCAAAGAATCCAGTCAATTTCATTACGGTATCCATCAAGTCACGGTTCATATCGATTGCGGACCAAGTCAAATTTACAACCATATACATTACAATATATACACATACGAGGAAAAGTGTAGGTGTGGCTGTAAAGACTGTACAGTAATGTAGAAATGTGTGTGCACCCATTATGGGTCTCCCATTTAAAGGTGTTTGTGGGGCAAGTGAAGATCATGAGTTTTTCAATACCTCACAGTACTATGTGGGGCACCGCTCGGCAGAGGAATCTCTTTAAATGGGGTGTGTAAGAACAGAGAGTATCCCCTAACCCAAGACGCTGCCTCCCTATATCCCACAACACTTGTGTTGAGCTGTGGGATCTATCCCCACGAAGCCTTAATTTTACTACCTTAAACTATACCCTTTCTATCAACATGCGCGTCAA
>JAJOZX010011516.1:20000-25000 GCA_023014485.1 Bathynomus jamesi
CCATCAACGACCACCCTCTGTTTCCTGCCTCGCAACCACTCTTCTAGCCAATTTATTACTACACCCCTGATTCCATGAGCCTTAGTTTTTTCAATGAGTCTTTTGTGCGGCACGGTGTCAAACGCTTTTTGAAAATCTAAATACACTACATCAACCGCCCGATGTCTATCGTAAACGTCAACCACGCTTTGGAAAAATTCTAAAAGATTAGTTAAGCAAGATTTGTTTCGCCTAAATCCGTGCTGCGTATTTCTAACTAGCTTATGGAATTCTAAGTGTTCGACTATACGATCCCTAATTATTGATTCCAGTAGCTTACCTACAACAGACGTTAAACTGATTGGTCTATAATTTCCCGCCGCACCTTTATCGCCTTTCTTAAAGATAGGTGTTACGTTTGCTAACTTGAAATTATCTGGTACGCACCCCTCAGAAATAGACGCATTAAAAATCTTTGTTAGCGGCACAACAATGCTATCTTTTAATTCTTTTAGTTGTATGGGATATATGGAATCCGGCCCCGGTGATTTACGCGTTTTCATTTTATCAATATAGCGCGTTACCTCCCCTTCACTAACCACTATATTATCCAAAATATTACCATTATCAAACGGTATTATGTCCGTGACCGTAGGGATATTTGTTACATCTTCTATAGTAAAAACTGACGTAAAAAATTCGTTTAGCAAGGTAGCCATTTCCTTGTTTTCAGAAACTAGATCTCCGTTTAGATTTTTCAAAGGCCCCAAGACGCTTTTTACTGGATTTCTATTATTGACGTATTGAAAGAATCGCTTGGGGTTTTCTTTACCGTCACGAGCTATGGAGATTTCAAATTCGCGCTTGGACTTTTTTATTACACTTTTCGCTTCACGCCTTAGAGATATGTAGTTGTTTCGTAACCACAAATTGTCTTTATCGCACTTATGTAGCCTATAAGCCCTATCTCTACTCTTTATAATGTCTCCTACTCTAGAAGTAAACCACAAGGGCTTGTTGTTTACTTTCGCACGCTTAATTTTGTACGGTACACATTCCTCATTTATAGTCCTAAATACTGTTTCGAACGATTCCCACATTAGTTTTGCGTTGGAGTTCCCCATCACGTTTTCCCAATTGACGTGTGACAATTTATTTCGAAATTTACTAAAGTCTGCGTGCTGGAAGTTAGGAATTTTCGTCGAGTTAGCTGGTTTCGAGTGACTTACTGAGAGGACAAACTCTACCATATTGTGATCGCTATTGCCCAACGGTTCTATTATTTGAAGATCAGTAATTAGCCTATCATCCGTAGTTATAAATCTAAAATACTGTCCAACCTCGTAGGTTCCCCAACCTTTTGAATAAGAAAGCTATCCTCGAGAAAATTAACTAAACGATTACCTTCCGCGTCTCCCTGCATTGTATCGTAATTTACGTTAGCGCAATTAAAGTCACCCATAACTAAAGCCTGCTCACTACCGATTATTCGCTTTAGTTCACGATATAACGCTTCGTCCGTATCAGCTGTTTGATTAGGGGGCCTATATATAACCGCAACAACAAGTTTGAAATCGTTCAATTTAAGTTCTGCTATAGTCGAATCTATCGGTTCTGGAATTGTGTGCTTTACTTCTATAACGTTCGCTATATTATCTTTGATATACAACATAACACCGCCTCCTCGCCTACCTATTCTGTTTTTAACAAAAAGTCTATAACCTTTAATTTGATACTCCCCTACAAAGTCACGAGTTTCAGTGCTAAGCCACGATTCATTTATCGCAATTATATCATAGTCTTTACAAGCAATTAAAGAAAAAAATTCGTTTATTTTATTTCGTAGGCTACGAGCATTTAAGGATAGAACCTTCAAATTGTTTGTAATTGCGACAACTTCGCGAGCGCAGTGGAAATTTATGGAATTTACGCTGGGACCGTTCGAGTTACGGCAGCCTGAAAAGAAGAGACAGTATTATGAAATAGTCTTCCTAAACGCGCAGCTCCTACGTCATTAAGATGAAGTCCATCTCCGAGGAACAAGTCCCTCCTGCCGCAGAAACTGTTCCAAAAATTCTCAAAATGCACTCCTTCCTGTTGGCAAAGAGACTTTAGGTTATTGTTAATATAGGTCGCCTTGCTGTAGAAATCGTTACGATGGATAATTCGAGGAAGTATACCTGTTAAAACAATCTTATTAGTTTTTTCCTTTAATCGCTCTAGTAAGTCCCTGTACCTAGCCAGCAGTTCTTCCGATCTAGAATTTAAAACGTTATTAGTACCGACATGAATAACATACGTTGTGTCCTCGGAGGTACCATCTGTAAATTGGTCAACACTATTAGTTATATCCTCCACCCTTGCACCAGGGTAGCAGTAACGGCGCCTACGACGAGGGTTTCTCCCACAGAATTCCTCGAGCTGTCCTCGAACAATGGAATCGCCAACGAGTCGTATTTCCGGTTCATCATCATCTTCAAAACCTAAAACAGAAAACTTATTGTTTGTTATTACTGGTAGACATGTCTTAGGTTTTCTCAATGGGGCTCCATTACGCACTCGAACGAAGGGTTGGGAACTAGGAGAAGAGAGAGGGCTATTAATACTATTTATATTATTAATAGAAACTGAGGCAGGAGGGGTCGCAACTGGAGTCTCAAGGGATTCTAATTTTGCCGTCAGGAGCATCACCCTTTCTTCAAGGCTTACTCTGGCCTCCTTCTCACGTTCTAACTCGTTCCTCAGCACTTTTAAGTTTGAGCACCACCTGCAAACTAACTGTTCATTATTATTAGCCATTGTAAACGCGTAAGCGGCAAATTTCCCTTCACAGCGACTGCAAGTACTTGACGGGGGTGCCATGCTTTTAATTAGTTAAACAACAAAAAAAAAAAAAAAATACGAGCGTTTGGAAATTAATAAATTACAATGTAGGTCTACCGCGTTTTTGAAACGCAGAAACAGGTTCTTGTAACACAAATTTATACTAATGCATATAGAATTAAGCTACCGACAAAAGATCTGTAAAAGAAGAGTATTTATAACACTTATCTGTCCGCGATTTGACCCGACTTTTTTCCCTTTTCTTCACACGGTGCGGGACAACACTCTACCTGACCTCTCGAAGGAAGGAAAAATGAACCTTATGTCAGCACGTTTTTTGATAGATTTGAAAAACAACACGGCAAGCCACGTTTGATCAAATAATATATATTCGTTAATGAATATTGACGAAGTAATTTAGTTATGAATGCACCGAACACTATTTTTTTTTTAAACACTTCAACGAAAACCACTTTACTTGTAGCTTCCTATTTTGTTCGTGTCACAACCCTGCGATCTACCATATCTATGGTTTAGTCGTGTCCATTTTTCCATTTGTTTATAGAAGTTGTTGTAATTAATTATGATTGTCTTGCATCTCACCCTCGACCCTAGATTATGCATGCACATTGCATATAACAGGATTGGAACCCGTAGTTGTACTTCTTAGTCATTAATACCCACTCTTTGTCTCCAATTCGTTCTTGTAACACAAATTTATACATATATGTGAGTTAGGGTGCATCAAATTTCCCATGATTTTTCAAAATGTTTTATTTCAATCTGTCCCTATGATTACTCTGTTCCAATGCCTGAAATAGCACATATGGCCAAATTTCAAAGATTTATGTGGTCATCTAGGGGGTCCACATCATTGATGCAATATTAGTATTGGAGTTAAATTGACCAAAAATTAAAACATTTATATCCCCATTTCCGTGTTTGCAAAAGTATGAACCAATAAAAATGTGTTAAATAATCAAAACACGGATACATTACATTGATTTCTACATTACATTCTGGTTTATACATTACATTATTGGTGATACAAGCAAGTTAAGTCAAAAGAACACTACGTTAATAAAAAATGTTCAAGAACTGTAAATGAACATGAAACAATTAGTTTAGGCTCTAGTTTTTCCTCTTTCGAAGATTAGGAAGCTTCTTTCTGTCGGATTCAACAACTGTAGGACATTTTGGTAATGTTGTTGTGATCTGGCAGCCATGAGAAAATCAGAACTTAGCTTCACCCCACACTCAGCACAATCATTTGACGTTAACTGCCGAGATGTGTTCTCTGGACATTGAAAGGAAGCTAATTCTGGCCAATTTTCGATATTATGAGTCAGGAAAGAACTGTCAAGTTTCCAGAACAGAGAAATGTACCATGAATCTTCGTTGATTAAGTCACCAAGCTTTGTTGTGCTGGAAATGGAGTTTGGAAATTTGGGTTCCCCAAATCCTGTGCCAAATCGATGTTGTGGTAAAGATGCCTGATCTTGTGCTGGCTTTACTGCTATAAATCTCTCAGCCAGATAGCAGCGTTCAGCTTCAGGGACTGCATCATTAAAGAGCGCAAGAGGTCAGTCAGGTACCGCGCTTGAACAGGTGATCCACCACCAGCTGTACAGCAAGCAAACAAAGTTCACAAACACGAAGTTTGGTCATTGTGCTTCTGTGGTAATGGTTCCAGAGGGAAGAGAAACTGATCTGCTCCTCCAGCAGCACCATCTTAATGGAGTAGAGAAGCTTGGCCATCCACCTAGCCTTGTGTACAGCACCAGGACGTCGAAATGAAAATCTCTACTTGTCCCATCCAGTAGAGCAAACAAGATCAGAAAATTCTTTGTAGTCATCACGTTGATGCTTCACAACAGACTGCGCGCATGAAATTGCTCTGGCCCTATAGTCATGGATTATGGTTTGTATGCCATCTGAATAAGAGGTACCATCCAAAAAATAAGTGACTGATTATTGTTGTGCGGAACTGTGTCAAAATGCTTTTGGAACCGACAGAATATGGTAACTTCTACTGACAATGGTGGTTTCTATTTTCAGATCATTGAAGACTTGTGTAAGGATTACCTCGCCAATGTGATGCCGACAAGCTGACCACAGTAAAGCTCGACCTAGTCCTGTTGCAGACTAACACATGCAGCACAGCACTCACATGACCAGTGTTACTAGCTGTTGTGTCA
>JAJOZX010011516.1:30000-42500 GCA_023014485.1 Bathynomus jamesi
TTTATAGAGAGTTTAGAGATTTAGAGAGATACTTGAAGTAATTTCGAGTCAGTTTTAGTTGCAAATAAGTTGCAAGTCAGTTTTAGTTGCAAAGAAGTTGCAAGTCAGTTTTGAAGTCAGTTTTGAAGTCAGTTTTGAAGTAATTTTTTTGAAGTAATTTTTTTGAAGTAATTTTTTTGAAGTAATTTTTTTGAAGTAATTTTTTTGAAGTAATTTTTTTGAAGTCAGAAGGTTGCGCCAAGAGGGAAAACCGCCCCAGAGATTTATAGAAATACTTGATAAGAGGTCAAGTCAGAAGGTTGCGCCAAAAGGGACAACCGCCCCAGAGATTTATAGAAATACTTGATAAGAGGTCAAGTCAGAAGGTTGCGCCAAAAGGGACAACCGCCCCAGAGATTTATAGAAATACTTGATAAGAGGTCAAGTCAGAAGGTTGCGCCAAAAGGGACAACCGCCCCAGAGATTTATAGAAATACTTGATAAAAAGGTCAAGTCAGAAGGTTGCGCCAAAAGGGACAACCGCCCCAGAGATTTATAGAAATACTTGATAAGAGGTCAAGTCAGAAGGTTGCGCCAAAAGGGACAACCGCCCCAGAGATTTATTGAAATACTTGATAAGAGGTCAAGTCAATAGGTTGCATCCAAGAGGGACAACCGCCCCAGAGATTACAGAAGCCAGTTTTGAAGAAGCCAGTTTTGAAGAAGCCAGTTTTGAAGAAGCCAGTTTTGAAGAAGCCAGTTTTGAAGAAGCCAGTTTTGAAGAAGCCAGTTTTGAAGAAGTCAGTTTTGAAGAAGTCAGTTTTGAAGAAGTCAGTTTTGAAGAAGTCAGTTTTGAAAAAGTCAGTTTTGAAGAAGTCAGTTTTGAAGAAGTCAGTTTTGAAGAAGCCAGTTTTGAAGAAGCCAGTTTTGAAGAAGTCAGTTTTGAAGAAGTCAGTTTTGAAGAAGTCAGTTTTGAAGAAGTCAGTTTTTAAGAAGTCAGTTTTGAAGAAGTCAGTTTTGAAGAAGTCAGTTTTGAAGAAGCCAGTTTTGAAGAAGCCAGTTTTGAAGAAGCCAGTTTTGAAGAAGCCAGTTTTGAAGAAGCCAGTTTTGAAGAAGTCAGTTTTGAAGAAGTCAGTTTTGAAGAAGTCAGTTTTGAAGAAGTCAGTTTTGAAGAAGTCAGTTTTGAAGAAGTCAGTTTTGAAGAAGTCAGTTTTGAAGAAGTCAGTTTTGAAGAAGTCAGTTTTGAAGAAGTCAGTTTTGAAGAAGTCAGTTTTGAAGAAGTTAGTTTTGAAGAAGTTAGTTTTGAAGAAGTTAGTTTTGAAGAAGTTAGTTTTGAAGAAGTTAGTTTTGAAGAAGTCAGTTTTGAAGAAGTTAGTTTTGAAGTCCCAAGTCATTTCAATGCAGTCAATTGAATTCAACTTTTTCTTTGTAAGTTAAGAGAATTTAATTTAAGAAAATGTAATTTAAGAATTTAATTAAAACTTTTTTTTGTTGTAAAAGAGAAATAAATTCAACCTGAATTGACCGGTTTGCGTCTTTGGTTTAACTTTTGTTTTGCTTGTAAGAAGGAAATTGACCGATTTGTCTTCTTTTCATGCCATTGTTGCGTATATAAATATATAGGTAAAATGACATATTTTAATGTTGGCAACCAAAACCGTTTTTACAAATGTTGGTAACGAGTTTTATAATTATTGCGATTATATGATGACAGAAATAGTGTAATAATTAATCGATCATGTACCTAATTTATCTTGCTCTGTACGGTCTGGAAATTTACCCGTAGGACCGCACATACCCTAAATTTCAGTTGTGTTTATTCGTTTTTGGCATTTAATTTTAATAAAACTTCTACACAATAAAACGTATGCATTTATCATATGCAAACATGTTTTCACACTAAAATATCAAATAATTCAAATTCTATCAACATTTAACGAAAGAGTATAATTTTTCTACTTAACATGCAAAAATTATTAAACTTTTTTAATATTTTTTTTAGTATATAAAAATAATTTTTAATGTAAAATTTGCCTGAAATTATTAAAAGAAAAGATTGTTCAAAATGCTTTCCTTCCATTTCAATAACTTTTTTATTCTTGGCCGAAACTCATCTAAGGTTCGATTTACTTTTATTTTTAAGAATATTATAAAATTATGTTCAGCTCATTAAAATGCATAAATTGATTTCTATTGTTAAGTTGTATTCTTAATTTTCTTAATTCAATTATCGTAGGGATGCTTCTGGTTAATGTTAATGGTTATATAGTTCATAGATAGCTACGAATGTTACTAGTCGAATTTAATTCCATCTTCAAAATTTAATTTTTAATACCGCTATATTTACTTTCATTAATTGTAAGGTCCTCTAAGTACATTTCTTTTTATTACCTTAATACGTGTAACTGATTTAATTAAATACTTAAATACTACCTTCAACTTAAAGGATTTTATAATAATAAATAGTAATGATAATAATAATAATAACAACAATAATTGACTCAAAAGATTTTATAACCCTAAACCCACCTTAAATTATTATACATTATTTTAAACTTTGTTAATTCAAAAACCTCCCAAATCCCTACACATACACACGCATGTATGCGCACTATATATATATATATGTGTGTGTGTGTATGTATGTATATATATATATATATATATGTATATACAAACCTTATGCTAAAATCATTGGATGTCACAATAAACTATTTCATAGCGTGTAAGTGCTAACTATGCTATTTATATAGTCCTACGCATTTTTGCTTATTATATATAAATTTTTGCTCAGGCGTTTATTCAGTTAATTTAAAAATCCTCTCAGCTAATCTGTCCCTCAAAGTTATAAGATACACACTTTGTATCTAATACACACAAATACACACTAGACCACAGGTCTATACATCATCCATTACGTAATTCGATTTTTTACCTACAATCGTCAATAAAAATTAGCTTATAGATTGTACGGTGTACGTTCTCCCTTTTATCTACTCTATTCATTATGTACATAATTTATCCCACAGAAAAATAAAATTCTGAATTTTGTTTTTTTAACCATATCATTGTTTGTCTAACTTAAATGTTTGTCTAAATTAAAGTATTAATCTTTGAATTTTTTATATATAATAACTCACTTGTTCTGTATAAAAATTTGTAATGTAAAGAAAAATTCGTCATCTAACTTGAAGTAGTTAGGAGTTATTTTCTCATTTGTATTGTATTAATGGTACCGTATTAGATTATTGTATAAATATCATTTTTTTAAAGGGGAGAGCAATGTAAAAATGAAATGAATAATCAATATTCATTTTTACATAAGAACCAAAATCGCTTAACGCGAGTTTGGATAATAATTTTACTTGTAGCTTCCTATTTTTGTTCGTGTCACAACCCTGCGATCTACCATATCTATGGTTTAGTCGTGTCCATTTTTCCATTTGTTATAGAAGTTGTTGTAATTAATTATGATTGTCTTGCATCTCACCCTCGACCCTAGATTATGCATGCACATTGCATATAACAGGATTGGAACCCGTAGTTGTACTTCTTAGTCATTAATACCCACTCTTTTTCTCTAATTCGTTCTTGTAAATCTTCCTAATGATGATTTGTCCTATATGACGTCATAGTTATTGAATTTGTACGCAAAGTAAATTAATCCTCTTCGTTTCCATACCACCAATACTGAATCACCCATTTGGTATGTGGATATCTTTCATGTTCAATATATGGTAAATTCTTTAATAATAAGAAAAAGAAAAGAAAAACTTAATTCTCTATACATCATTATTTGTATTGTGCCCTACCTATTGTCTATTGATGCCTATCAACCTATCAGTCCATATTTTACGCGTGTCTATACTACGCACACAACTTATTCTGTTACTTACATGTAAAATACGTCCACATGTATTTTTTCTTTTTTTGCTTTTAAGTGCGTGCAGTCTAGGGTGCCACATAAAAATCATTTTTTGATTTTTAGGACGGCCCTTTGTGGGATTGTTAGTTTGGGTGAAAAAGCCCTGAATATGAAATTTTAGCCAAATTGAAGGATATTTAGGGGTTCCGCATCGACCATCTCTGGCGTACCACGTGTCAGAAGTAATGAGTTTCTCCAAGAAATTGCTCCAGCTCCAAGGGGTAAAGTAACATGTACAATGTCAATATAAATGCTATCATATACCGTGGCGTAGAGGACAGTCACAGCTATATTTCCATAGCATTAAGTTTATTCCATCTCCAATATTTTTTTTTATATTAATATTTTTGTCGCGGTTCAAAAGTTTTTTTTCAAAGTTTCACCTTAATACGTTTATGCTTTGTAATCCAAACCACACCAACCGGCAACCAGCTTATAACAACACAATACGCAACTAGCAAACAGTGCAAACACCTTAACAATATTGTTCAACATTATTTCATAATTAATTGGAATAAACTTGTCCCACCATGCCTGGGTAGCAGGATACTATTCTCTGTGTGTAATGTTATTAATAATACAAAATCATTAAATCAATTTCAATTTTATTGCAACAAAACAACTTAATATTATTAAAATAAAAAACATTTTATTCCGTATTAATCATAGTAATATACTGAGCCTACTGGCCATATAAATCAAAATAATAACTAAGAAATAAAGTATATACGATTATACATTGTTATACAGGATTAATAGGAGTAACACCCTATAAAAATGAAGCAAATTCAAATATACCATAAAGTACTCCCAAACCCGTTAAGGATTTCCGCTGCGGGCGCTCGGGTGCTCTTTGCGGTGCTTCTCAACGACTTGCATCAAGTACTGCCGTTGCTCCTCGTCCTTGGTGAGTGCGAGATTGTAGTTCTGCATCAGCGCGACCCCTCGCTCCGCCCGGACATTGACAACGCTCAACGTAGAGACACGGCGTTTCCCCGCCAGGTAGGACGCATTGTTCGACCAGGTAGCCGGCTCCAACTCTAGGAAAGAAGTATTGATCGCGAGCCGCTCGAAAAGAAGCGTGCTGGATGTCGTGCAAAAGTCTGCGACTGTCTTTCGCTCGAGCTCCTCCGGGCAGACGTCCAGGGCAATGCGCTTGGGTGGCTCCTCGGTGCCCTCGACATCCTTGATGGCCGTCGCAATTCGACTCTTCTCCTCCAGCGGAGTGTCGTCATCGAAGAGAGCGAGGGCGGCCAGGTGTTCACTCAGGTACCAGAGATGTCGTCGAAACACAGGGGAGGTAGCCTTGGACACGTCCTTGTCCACCTTGTCGTAGTCAACCAGCGCCTTGAGCATCGCCAGGTCAGTTCGAGGGGCAGCGGCGGGAAGGGGCGCCGTAAACCAGGCCGGAATGTAAACCAGCAGCGCAAAGTTTACGAAGCGCAGGATGCCCCGGGCCTCGCGAGCCTTAATGGGGAGCTGCTGCCGGAAGAGGTGGAGCTTGATGGCGTATATCACTTTGGCCATCCACCGGGCGCGGTGGAGTGCGCCCGGTCGCATGAAGCGCACACCTCGCTGGGGGACGCCTCCAAGCGCTATGATCGCCAGCTCCAGGAGCTCTCGGTAGTCGTCCCGCGGCTGGCCCTTGGTGATGTGACCCTTGAAACGCGCGATCAGATCGTCTCGCGCCTTGAGCAGCGGCTTAGTAAGGTCTTCCTTGGAGATGGCGCTGAATTGGTCGGTGCAGACGGATTGCCAGCGCTCCTTCAGTCGCGAGAACAGTTTAATGTCAGGACCAGAGGAGGGGCCCATGCACTCGATGAAGGCTTTCTCTGCCACCAATTCTAGCATGTGGTGCCGACAGGCCAGGTTCAGCAGCTGGCGGTGAAGGCCCTGCTCGATGAAGACGCAAGCGCCCGAAACGACGCCCGTGTTGGCAGCTGTCGTGTCAAAGGAGAGCCCGACGACACGATCAGCGATTCCCCAGTCATCCAACGAGTTCAGCACAGCATCTGCTTGGGCGCGACCAGTTCCAGCAGGCAGCTTCGGCACGGAGAGAAGTTTGTCGACGCCGTCGCCGGACACGACTATGGCGAGGCGATCGACCTTCTTGCCGCTGAAGTCGGAGACCATCTTCCCGTCCCAGTGAACGATGAGCGGGACACTGGGATCGAACGTCATCTTCACTTCTTTGGCGATTTCCCCTCGATGACGCAATCGCCAACGCCGAATCGTCTCGTGACTGAGAGCCAGTTCATCTGTGTCTTGAATATCCAGACTGGAAGCAGCTGCTTTCATGAGTTGAACGGCTCCACGGTTGCTTGTTTTGGTCCGGTCCAGTGCCGACGCTAGGTCTTGAGTCATAATGTTCTTTTTGCGACGGCGCTTTGTAGGTGGATTGGTTTCCTCTTCTGTCGAGCAATTAGGCGACGACGACGAGTTTGATGATGTAAGGGTTGCTGTTGCCAGTGATTGCTCTGATTGCTTTTGGCGTTGCCTTTCTTTGGCAGCTTCACGCGCGGATGCACGTTGCTCAATTCCAGTGAGGATTTTGTCCACCCCGGACATGACACCACGGCGACCCTTTTCGCGTTGAGCAAGAAGGAAGTCGCGATCCTCCTGGATGGTGATGACGGAGAGGGCGTTGTCGAGAGCCACGTCAAAAATGTCATCGAGTCCCTCGGTGAAGGCCGCCCTGGCTGCCTCACCTGTGGCGCCGGACCGCTTCCGGCTGCGCTGCAGTGCCTGCCAATTGTCGTAAAGTCTAAGCAGTTTTCGCGCGGCGCTTTTGGAGGTCATGGTCGGGATTCTGGCCATAGCCCAGAAAGTATACACCTCGACGATCACATTACGCGCCGCCTCGGCTAGAAGTTGTTTTTGCACCTTATGAAACTGTATAAACCGGCGAAGCACTTCACCATTTGAAGGTAACCTGTTTCCCGTTAGGGGGCTTGGGTTGGCGTGTCCGATTAGCCATATCTCGGTCTTGGATCTCAGTGAGCTTGCGGTAGCCATCACGAGATGATCACGCGTTGAATGCGTGAAGGAGACTGATTGACTGAAGACTGTGACAGTGTGACTCACCACACTAACCCGGCGTTGCGCTGTTGCCAGATCTCAATGCTGAAAAGTAGTGAAAATATATACAATGAGAAGCAAATATTAATTATAAATATTTAAATTTATGAAATGCATAAATTATAGCAATATATATGCAGGGTTGGCTGGTTTAACCCAAATGGTTTAAACCATTGGTTTAAACCATGGTTTAAACCATTTAAAAAAAACATGTTTTTCTGTTTTTTTTTGTTTTTTTATAATTTCAATTTTTACAACACAAATTATTTAATTCATAAACTAATAGCTCTAAAACTAAAACTTATATTTATATTGATAAGACCTAAAAACCATCAGTTCAGGGTAGCCTAGTATGTACGGTAGTATATAATATAGCTACCTTGCACTAGCAGGCCTATTTAATAGTGGCATTGCACATAAAAGGATTGAAGTTACCTGTATCAATTACATTATAAACGCATGTAGCTACAAATATAAATGTTGTTATTAGGTTTATTTTCATTTTTGTGAAGTTAGCACTTCTTACATCTAACATCTTCCAATTAAAAAATGAGACAGTCAGCAATTCTAATTTCTGAGTACCAGTACCTAATTGAGTTATCTGAGTTAAGTTTTTTTTTTTTTTTTAAAACCATTGGTTTTTTTTTTTTTTTTTAAACCATGGTTTTTTTCAACCCTGTATATATGTAATAGTGCCATGGTTACAGGTTTCCCAGATAAATCCATTATTTCGAACACACGGTACAACAGAAACGGTCGATGCGGAACCTCTAAATGTACTTCGATCGGGCTCAAACTTCATATTTAGGGTTTTCTCATCCAACCAAACAATATGACTAAGGGCCATTCGAAATTTCCAAATTCTAAAAACTGCCCCTATAGAGTGTGGCACCCTAGCGTGCACCCCTCACAAGATATTCATAAATGCTTGGGTAAGTAAGTGGTCGAATTCGCGAATCACAGCAAAAGCGAACGTTTCTAAGATAAACAACATCTTTCGCTCTGATCCAAATTTATAACATTATAATGTAATATAACATATTATGTTATATAAATTATCTTGTCATGTCTCATGTACTTGTGTTGTACTAATGACCATATATAATAACCATATAATATAACCATATAATATAACCATATAATATAACCATATATTATAACCATATATTATAACCATATATTACAACTAGTGATGTAGCGGACGTCATTTTTTTCACATCCGCGGATGCGGATGAGGATGTTTGATTTCAACATCCGCGGATGCAGATGCGGATGCGGATGTCTACATTTTCGTTATTTTTTAGGATATATTCGAGATTTGTTGTGTTTAACGTATATAATAAGTTATTATATAGAGAGAGCTGTAGCTATAATGTAGTATAATTGATTAATTGTACAATAATTACTGTACTTTTCTCTGAACATATAAAATAATATCAAGCATCTAACTAATATAGAAATCAATTAGTGAATTCGTCTGCAAATAAATTCGTTATATTTTGTTGAGTTTCAGCCACAATTAGAAACCATAATTGTGTTACCAGGATGCGGGACGTGAACCCAACTCAAATGCACCCCACCGACCTCTTTCCCCAACCTCCACCCTTATAGAAAGAGATCTTTAATTAGCTTGATAACTATTTATATTAAGTTTAAAGTTTTATTAGGCATATTTATAAATGAGTAATTAAAATAAAGTAAACTAAGATGTTCATCGTTTAATGTTCAAACTTAATTATAGGAAGGTTATGCTTAAGGAACATTAATTTTTCTGCCTTTCTGCTGCCAGTCTGTTTCTCTTTTCATCATATATTAATCCAGCACTGCTAAATAATCTCTCGCTTGGTACGTTTGTTGGAGGACAGGCTAAATGTTTCCTTGCAAGTTTACTCAAGTATGGATAGATATTCTGCGTATTTTTCCACCAACTAATAGGATTGTCACATGCAGCCAGGCGTTTTTTCTTGGTGATAGCTCTCGATCATTTTTACTACATCTTTTGACATCGCGTAGGTCTCGTCATTGCTGCTTGACTCAAGAAACTGAGAGACAGATTCTGTGATAGATTTGCTTGTTGAAGGTGTTGGTTCTGTCACTGAAACTTTTATTCTTTTGGTGGGTGGCGAAGCGACAGATTCAAGAGATTGAAGCTCTTCAACTGCTTTGCCAAGTGATGATTTAACTCGTTCTAATGTAGTAGGTGAAAATAACTTAGCTTTGTAACGTGGATCTAAGTAGGTTGCAAGAGAGTAACTTCATACAAGAACAGCCTCTCGTCTTGTCGCTTGCATCACTTTTGCGCACAATGAACTAGTTCTATTAATATAGTAGAATTTGATAATTTCCGCTTATTAATGACATTTTATCTCAACGGTCCACATCCGCACGACATCTGCAGTCCAAAGTGCGGATGCGGATGCGAGAAATGTGCGGATGTTCCGCGGATGCGGATGCGGATGTGACCTACATCACTAATATATATATATATATATATACACACACCCCATACATATATATACACACACACACACATATATATATATATATATATATATATATACATATATATATATACACACATATATAAATATATATATACACATATATCTACATATATATATACACACACACATATATATATATATATATATATACACACATATATACATATATATATACACATATATCTACATATATATATACGCGGACAGATAAGTATTATAAATACTCTTCTTTTACAGATCTTTTGTCGGTAGCTTAATTCTATATGCATTTATTATAAATTTGTGTTAGAAGAACCTGTTTCTGCGTTTCAAAAACGCGGTAGACCTACATTGTAATTTATTAATTTCCAAACGCTCGTATTTTTTGTTGTTGTTGTTGTTGTTTAACTAATTAAAAGCATGGCACCCCCGTCAAGTACTTGCAGTCGCTGTGAAGGGAAATTTGCCGCTTACGCGTTTACATTGGCTAATAATAATGAACAGTTAGTTTGAAGGTGGTGCTCAAACTTAAAAGTGCTGCGGAACGAGTTAGAACGTGAGAAGGAGGCCAGAGTAAGCCTTGAAGAAAGGGTGATGCTCCTGACGGCAAAATTAGAATCCCTTGAGACTCCAGTTGCGACCCCTCCTGCCTCAGTTTCTATTAATAATATAAATAGTATTAATAGCCCTCTCTCTTCTCCTAGTTCCCAACCCTTCGTTCGAGTGCGTAATGGAGCCCCATTGAGAAACCTAAAGACATGTCTACCAGTAATAACAAACAATAAGTTTTCTGTTTTAGGTTTGAAGATGATGATGAACCGGAAATACGACTCGTTGGCGATTCCATTGTTCGAGGACAGCTCGAGGAATTCTGTGGGAGAAACCCTCGTCGTAGGCGCCGTTACTGCTACCCTGGTGCAAGGGTGGAGGATATAACTAATAGTGTTGACCAATTTACAGATGGTACCTCCGAGGACACAACGTATGTTATTCATGTCGGTACTAATAACGTTTTAAATTCTAGATCGGAAGAACTGCTGGCTAGGTACAGGGACTTACTAGAGCGATTAAAGGAAAAAACTAATAAGATTGTTTTAACAGGTATACTTCCTCGAATTATCCATCGTAACGATTTCTACAGCAAGGCGACCTATATTAACAATAACCTAAAGTCTCTTTGCCAACAGGAAGGAGTGCATTTTGAGAATTTTTGGAACAGTTTCTGCGGCAGGAGGGACTTGTTCCTCGGAGATGGACTTCATCTTAATGACGTAGGAGCTGCGCGTTTAGGAAGACTATTTCATAATACTGTCTCTTCTTTTCAGGCTGCCGTAACTCGAACGGTCCCAGCGTAAATTCCATAAATTTCCACTGCGCTCGCGAAGTTGTCGCAATTACAAACAATTTGAAGGTTCTATCCTTAAATGCTCGTAGCCTACGAAATAAAATAAACGAATTTTTTTCTTTAATTGCTTGTAAAGACTATGATATAATTGCGATAAATGAATCGTGGCTTAGCACTGAAACTCGTGACTTTGTAGGGGAGTATCAAATTAAAGGTTATAGACTTTTTGTTAAAAACAGAATAGGTAGGCGAGGAGGCGGTGTTATGTTGTATATCAAAGATAATATAGCGAACGTTATAGAAGTAAAGCACACAATTCCAGAACCGATAGATTCGACTATAGCAGAACTTAAATTGAACGATTTCAAACTTGTTGTTGCGGTTATATATAGGCCCCCTAATCAAACAGCTGATACGGACGAAGCGTTATATCGTGAACTAAAGCGAATAATCGGTAGTGAGCAGGCTTTAGTTATGGGTGACTTTAATTGCGCTAACGTAAATTACGATACAATGCAGGGAGGATAGCTTTCTTATTCAAAAGGTTGGGGAACCTACGAGGTTGGACAGTATTTTAGATTTAGTAATAACTACGGATGATAGGCTAATTACTGATCTTCAAATAATAGAACCGTTGGGCAATAGCGATCACAATATGGTAGAGTTTGTCCTCTCAGTAAGTCACTCGAAACCAGACTCGACGAAAATTCCTAACTTCCAGCACGCAGACTTTAGTAAATTTCGAAATAAATTGTCACACGTCAATTGGGAAAACGTGATGGGGAACTCCAACGCAAAACTAATGTGGGAATCGTTCGAAACAGTATTTAGGACTATAAATGAGGAATGTGTACCGTACAAAATTAAGCGTGCGAAAGTAAACAACAAGCCCTTGTGGTTTACTTCTAGAGTAGGAGACATTATAAAGAGTAGAGATAGGGCTTATAGGCTACATAAGTGCGATAAAGACAATTTGTGGTTACGAAACAACTACATATCTCTAAGGCGTGAAGCGAAAAGTGTAATAAAAAAGTCCAAGCGCGAATTTGAAATCTCCATAGCTCGTGACGGTAAAGAAAACCCCAAGCGATTCTTTCAATACGTCAATAATAGAAATCCAGTAAAAAGCGTCTTGGGGCCTTTGAAAAATCTAAACGGAGATCTAGTTTCTGAAAACAAGGAAATGGCTACCTTGCTAAACGAATTTTTTACGTCAGTTTTTACTATAGAAGATGTAACAAATATCCCTACGGTCACGGACATAATACCGTTTGATAATGGTAATATTTTGGATAATATAGTGGTTAGTGAAGGGGAGGTAACGCGCTATATTGATAAAATGAAAACGCGTAAATCACCGGGGCCGGATTCCATATATCCCATACAACTAAAAGAATTAAAAGATAGCATTGTTGTGCCGCTAACAAAGATTTTTAATGCGTCTATTTCTGAGGGGTGCGTACCAGATAATTTCAAGTTAGCAAACGTAACACCTATCTTTAAGAAAGGCGATAAAGGTGCGGCGGGAAATTATAGACCAATCAGTTTAACGTCTGTTGTAGGTAAGCTACTGGAATCAATAATTAGGGATCGTATAGTCGAACACTTAGAATTCCATAAGCTAGTTAGAAATACGCAGCACGGATTTAGGCGAAACAAATCTTGCTTAACTAATCTTTTAGAATTTTTC